>APFE030772776.1:85140-109267 GCA_000404065.3 Pinus taeda | reverse complement strand
AACCACTCTCAAACATCCTGAGTCATTTCATGGTAATGTTAAAAATTTAAGTAAAAGGATGAAAATGAAAAATAAAGGAGAACATTACTTTTACTTTAAGAATTTAACATTACCATGAACAGCGTATGGCTCAAACTTCCTGATGAACTGCATATCAACACTAGGGCAAAAATTCACTTTTATAACTTTAGACACACATCTAGAAGCAACTAGAAGTCACTAACATACGCTAAAAGTAAATTAAAAAAAAACACAAGTTAATGAGGAAACGTGGGTTGTACGGCCCTGAAACGCGTTTCCGGCCATACTGGCCACGTTTCCGTTTCGGGAAACGTGGCAGTACGGCTGGAAACGCGTTTCACAGCCGTACCAAACGTGTTTCCGTGTTTCGTACCCGTTTCCGTACGAAAACGGACCTCTATGCCATGTTTCCTGCAACATAGGGCTTGAGGGTCATTTGGAAAACACACCAAGAGAAATCAAGAAATCAATTTTCTGAAGTGAGAAGTTCTCAGGAGGAAAATTCGATTGAAAAGATTTCTTGCAGCTGAGGGGCAGTGCAATGACCCACTTATAGTAAATTAAAATTATGAAATTAAATAAAATTAATTAAATTATAAATTATAAATGAAATAAATTAAAATTAAATATCATTAAAATAAATAAATAAACTTTATTTCAAATTAAGATATTCAAATAAAATCAAATCAGATTTTGTTTATAAAAAAATCAACACATCATACTTTGGACACAGTGATGGAGGATGTCGCTAAATGAAAACTTATAAGAAGGAAGGGACGGTTGGAGGCAAGGGGGAGAAAGGAGGATGAAAGTTTATACACGGAGAGTTTGTTTATCATCAAGAACAGTTGGGCCTTGCTTGTTCTGAGGTTTCTGGGCACGGGGAAATAGTCTACTTCATCTGAGAAGTTTATTGGACTGAGTAGCGAGGTTCTGCTCAGTTTGGCTGGGTGGTTTCAATCTTTTGGTAACCAAAGCAGGAATGGTTTGAGGCATCATCGACCATAGGATTACAGGTAAGTACTCTCATTGGTTCTATTAGTTAAATTTATAAAACTTGGAAATTTTTATCACAGGATCATGATGTTTAATTTTAGAAGTCTTTACTGTCTCTGCAATGGCTATAATATTCTATTATTTCATATTCTGTTCATAGGGAATAGTTCTTTAAATTATTCACAGTTCTTACAGGCAGGGATAGATTCCAGAGAGAGAAATTTTCTCAGTCGGAGAATCATCAGTAGAGAGAGGCAAAAAGTGATCCAGTAGCCCAGACGCAGAGGCTAACGCAAGGACACGAAGGGCCATGCAGAGGCAACACAGAGGGTGACAGACAATCTGAGATTTTGCTAAGGAGAGTCGGTTTCAGAAGCCGGGAGCTGGCGTGTGAGATCGGGAGGTTGAGAGCTATGTTACCGGATCCGGCAGAGGCAAGAGGAATATTGCCGGATCCACGGATCTGAACCGGATCCGGATACGATACACCAAAAATACGGCTCAAATACGTAAACTAGTGTTGGAATGTCGCTATAGACTACCCGCCTTACAGCATACAACTAAGTATGTATGTCGTATTTATTCTTAGGTTCATCGCAAAATACCTTGAAAACTTAGCTCGTTGGACAGTGACGAGTGGTCAAGCCAGACTACATGCAGATAGCCATGTAGCACCGCAGCACTTATGTTCATGTTGCTGGCCCACCTGCACGCAGCACAGTGACACTCAGCACTGACATGGCAGCTCAGTTCCATTGTCTCTGTCCCGTTTATATACATAGATGTTAGCGTTATTATGGCAATTATTTATTGCCGATTTTTTTTACAAACCAAAAACTCTCTATTCTTTAATATCTGTCCTTTGTCCTCGCCCCATTAATTGCGGACTCGAGGCGTGGATTTAGCGAGCTACAATGGCTCGTGGGTTCGGTGCAATGCTGAAATAATCTATTTTATTAGATTTATTTTAATCTTAATTGTTAATTTTTTTTAGAATTAAGATATAATTTAGTGTTGATTTTATAATTAATAATAATATTTTATATGAAATTTATTTAAAATATAATTAGTGTAATAGTTTTAAAAATTTTAAAATGGAAAATTATATATTTAATAATTTGAAATAAAGATTGAATAAATTCAAATATTTTAACAGTTTTTAAAATAGAAAATTATTTATTTGACAATTTGAAATAAAGATAGAAATGAATTCAAATATTTGCGAATTTACTCAAAAAAACTAAGATACTATGATGACATATCTTCATAGGTCATTGATTGGGATGTTAGACTTGAGCCATTTAAAATATTGAATTGAATTGATGGGACGAATATTAATATAAAACAGTTGCAAAATAATTCTATCAATAAAAAATTATTGATTTAAAAACTTCATAAATTATACATTTAATTCAATCACTGATATTTTAATGGCTTTATCTTGAATCCGATTTAATATTTTTTTGAATCCGGGTTACAAATTCATAGGACGCCCACTATAGAAAGAAGTAAATAAGTGGAAATCAAAATGGTTAAAAATGGCGAGCGATAGGACGTGGTGCCGTGTTCACGCCCGCACACAGTTAGGCAGCACACAGTCGCCGGGTTGTTTTTCCAGAGTGCGGGCGTATATATTATCCATGCATAGGATAATATATATTATGTACAAATGTTTAATATTCATTTTTTGTGATATATGATATATATTATATAATATATAATATATATTATGTGCAAATATAAATTTAATTACAAATGTCAAATATAAATTTAAATCATTATAATTTATAATATATTTAGAATATTTAGTAATTTATATTAATATTTGACTATTTAAATTTTAATGTATTTAAGTTTAATTTTAATGTATTTAAAATTTAATGTATTTAGGGTGCAATGCTATTTAAATTTAAATAAATTTACAGATCATCAAATGGATCTAAATAGCATTTATCATTCAATCTTCATATTTATCATTCAATGTTCTAAAAGTGTTTGATGGTTTCATGGAGTATTTGATTTTTTAACTCTAAGGTGTTTTTTAAAATTTAAAATAAATAAATAATAAATAATATATATATATATTATTATATATATATATATATATATATATTGTACGTGACGTATCCTTGCCGTATCCGGATCTTACATTTTAAAAAAACTAGCGGATCCGGATCCGGATCCGTATCCGTATATGTATCCGTATCCGAATCATGGTAACTTAGGTTGAGAGTAGAGACTCCGGGTAGCAAATCGATCAATAGACTGAGGGACGTGGAGCCTAGAGAGGTTGACCCTGAGCCTGTGAGAGGACTGCGTAGAGAAGCATAGGGCGTGCCAGAGGCCATTCATTCAGTATCCGGATCAGCCGGGATTTTCTCAGCGATTATGTGAGGTAGTCTCACAAATCTTTCTGCCAGTATTTCTCTATGTAACTAAATAATCCTAAATAATCCTGTGAGGCATTCAGAGATGTATTCAGAATTTGCTACTGCTTAATAATAATAAACTCTCAAAGTTGTTGCATCAGTTTTCCCGCATAAGGTTTTTCCAAGGACATTTGTCCAAATAACAGTGTCACTTGTGTTGTATTTTCTATTTTGCTTAGTCTCTTGTTTCCGCTTATAATTTAATTAAGTGAAGGTTGCAATGTATGTATTACGATATTTTCCATAGAAAACTGAAAGTAATTTGTTTAAAGGAATTTAACAAATAGGAGGAATATCATCAGTTGCTATAGTAGGGGTTCCTCTTGTGGAATTTTCACAATGTACCCCTCACTCCAAAGGACATCATCAAAATACATGGCTACATCTCTAAGTAACAATTCCTCAAAGAGGCCCATGTCACCTTAGAAGGGCATGCATGGGTAACATGGCAGCACTAGGGTCAAGCGTTGACATCAAAATAGGTTGTGTTAATCATCCTAAACCATCTCAAGTGGTCTCCATCATCATCTGGGCTCTAGAACAAGGAAACATCCATCAAAGAGGTGTAAGGCCATCCTAAGAGTATCTTGGGTCCATCTAGGCACATCATCAATCAAGTCAATGCCTTAGCTTCCTAGTTTAACATTTCAGCACCTAGAGGTGTAGCAAGGGGCATACAACTATGTAGCGGCTCCTCAAAGACCAACGCTCATCTCAAGAAGGAAACATTGAGGCTACAGTGTCATATGTGCTCTCAAAGCTGGCGTAGACATCCTCTTCATTGTGCTGGAAAGGTGTCAAGCCATCTCTCAAGAGATCTCCGTTATATGTATGATGAATCACCTAAAACATACCCTCAAGACCAAGTGAGATCAACATCATTAGGGACAAAACCCATTAAAGTATCATATTGGACCATATTCAATGTTCAGGGCACAAAAATACTTTCAAATGTCTTTACAACTCATGATTTTAGGCAAGCTACCACACCTTATGTTAGGGATGATTATGCAATTAGCCTTATTAGGCGTTTCCAAAACCCAAGGGGGAAGGACATTTCCCAAGTAGGCCCACCAATCCATAGATGCATGTGATAAATGTGATCATGGAATGGGTAAGACTTCCAAGAGCAGTGATCTACACATAAATTTTAAAAAATCCAATGTTTTAAAAATTCATCAAATAAAACTCGAACTCAACCAAGTTGATTGAGTTGACTCCAAACCATACCAACTCAGCAATATAATCCATTTGAGGACCGATTTGGTATCAAACTGATCCAACTGGGTCAAATCCGTACCTGCTTAGCCGAGTTGATCTATTCCCTCACCATAACACAATTTGAGGAAAAGCTCTTTTTTAAAATCAAATAACAGAAACCCTAAATTCTATCACCATAAACCCTAAAAACAAACTATATAGAACCCCCACCCCTCCTTTATTTGCCTCACACTTCTCTCATCAAGCATTTGTGAACATTTGGAGTTTCTGGAGAACCTCTAGAGAGTTGTGAGTTCAAGTCAGCTCATGTTAAGGATCCCATTTCTAGCACTGGTGATAAGTTTGATGATTGATCATGTCGATGGTGATCTGTAGTAGCCCAATTTCCTGAAACATGTTTTTGGGACTCTAGAGGCCATTTAGAGCCTCGTTGATTATGTATTTTATTTCTTATATGTATTGCACTTGTTGAGGTTTTGATATATTCACCCCTACATTGTGTATATACAAGCAAAATTTGTATAATTTGTCTCTTATGGTTTGGAAACTTTAAAATGTATTTTTCCGTTAAAATTTTAATATTTCATGTTTCTTTGAGTAAACCTAATCATAAAATTCAGACTAGTCTAATTCTCAGCCAATTTCTAGTTTTAGAATTGGGAAAAATATACCCAACCTAAAATTTCCACCTCAAACCTATGAGACCAGTAATCTACTTCATAGAGTTTTCATCCTTACTAATGAAACTAATTTCTCTAACCATCTTGGAAGAAGCTATGAATTTTCTCAACACTACTTCTAGGCTAACTCAAAAATATAGATATCTTAAACATAGATCATTTCCACCACCCTTAGTGCAAGATTTATCTCAATACATAAATATGAACTCATCCCAAGCTAGTACAACCAATCCTTTCAATGCATCCCAAGCAGTGTCGCAAGAATCGTCCCCCCCCCCCCAGGATCCAAAGGTAGATCCACGTCCCGTACGAATCTGCCACAGATCCTTCGATGGAACCGTGGATCGAAAAATCAGATCCACGGTTCCTCCTTTTTTTGGTGGTCCTTGCAAAATGGGATTCATGGGGACCCGATCCGCGGCTCCTACTATCCGATCCGCGGTTCCTATTTCCCAATCCGTGGTTCCTATTTCTCGATCCGCAGATCCAGAAAGGATCGGGTGCAGATCTCGGACGTTCAAGCATGTATCCACTGTGGATCACGAGCGGATCTGAGAGAAGGTGGATGGTTCCACGGGGCTTTTTTTGTTTTTGGAAATTCCGAACTGTTCTGTGAGGAACTACACTTTCTGAATACTCCCAGGGTGCCCCTTAATGCTCCCCATATGCTTCCTAGATGCTCCCTAATGGTAATGTTAAATTCTTAAAGTAAAAGTGGCATTCTCCTTTATCTTTCATTTCCATCCTTTTACTTAAATTTTTAACATTATCATGAAATGACTCAAGATGTTTGAGAGTGGTTCCAACCTCATCAGACTTCATATGGAGAAAATAGAATTTCATATCCCATTCAAAATTCGTCAGACTTTACAATTTTCGGGATCAATGGGATTGTGGTGTTTCATTGGATTATATCATGCATGCGGGCATGTGATTGGCATTTAACCAAGAGCAACAAGCCCTATATGTACCCCAATGTTGGTGTTATTGATTGTTGAACTCCTTTGTCATAGCCTTAGCAATTATGTACCCTTCACTCAAGTCAAAATCATTGATCCGGCATGTTAAGCTTTCTCTACCATATTATAAGGCTTGGATTAAGTTGTTTGATCAAAATTACGCAATGTTAACTAAAATCCCTATAGAATTGAAGTAGAGGAAAAGGCTAGACAAGAGAAGAGGAATCTAGATTGTAGATGGTTGATGCTGGAATAATTGATTATTGATGTACAATGGGTGCCATATCTATCTTGATTTATGTAAAAATATGTATGTTTTCATGACTTCTACAACTAATTTGGTATTTTGGATGTTTTTTTAATATAAATGCAAAAAAATTATATAAAATATATGTATGTATATATATATATATATATATAGATAGATAGATAGATAGATAGTAGACGCTTCGCTTCCTAGATTTTTGGAAAATGACGCTTCCACGTCTCCGGTTCCAAAAAACATCCCCGTTTCGTCCCCGCTTCATGCAACATTGATCCCAAGTAAGGACTCCTCAACACATCCCAAATAGTAGCTAAAGCATTCACAATCACTGAAAACCCTAACCAATAATACAAAGGCCAAATTAACCATCCCACCAAGCTCTACAAGCAAATCCTTGGAGCTTCCAAGCAAGCCAACATCTCACCAACTATCAAACACCAAAATATCCCACTTGCATCACATGAGCTATCAAGGAGACACAAACTTGCATTCCACAAGCAACAATACTCAACACATCTCAGAATCCAAAGGAACCCTAGGACAAGCATCTCACAAACACAAATCCTTGGTACAAGAGTAAGACATCATCTTCCAAGATTCTACAAATACTAACAACACACCAACTATCAAACTATAAGATACAAAGAAGTGTTCTTAACAAAGACAATCTCCTCGCTTTACATAAACAAAGGCAAGGGAGGCCAACAATAAAACGTTGACTAAATCCACAAGCAACCCTGGGCCAAATCAACAAAAAGGACCCAAATGGAGCACTCCTCAAAGCAAGGCATCCACATGTGTTTGTTCAAACCCAAAGGTGAGGTGCCTTCCTAAGCTAGGTATCCACATGTCAAGTGTTCCTCCAAGATGATTTTCCCTCCAATCAACTCCTTAACTCCCTCAAACTATGTAAAGTGGTTGCATGCTTCTAGGGCCAAGCGCCCAACCTCCGTGTGCCTAACACCCTCCTCAAAGTGGTTGCTCCACACGTGTCAAGAGCCCATCCTCCTGAAAAAGTGCACGCATGTAGAAGATGCCAAAATTCAAATACGTAACACGTGTTAATTACCATATTAGGAAGGATTCCTCACTAGCATTGATCCCAAGGAAAGCACACACCCAATCTAAGCTCTCCAACTGTAAAATTAAACATAGGGGCTAGGATATCACAAGCCCCTCACATCCCACGAAGCACTCTCCTAACTAGGTTAAAACACTTTTGGAGCAGCCATAAGCTAACACTATAGCCACCCATCTACAAGAACAAAGTGGGATTTCATTGTCTTTTGGGGACACTAGTAGATTCCTATCCACATTATTCTACTACACTGAATAATAATGCCTTGCTCTATTCACGAGGGAGGTTTTACAGCACAAGTCTAGGACTCCTTTTGTCACTCCCAACGCAAAAGTCTTTTCAACTAAGTTGCACTGAAACGGATATGGGAACAGATACAAATACGAGATTTGAAACGGATACAACAAATTTCAAAAAATATGGATACGATACGATAAGGAAACAACACACACACACACATATAGACAAAATAAATATTTTATATTATCATTCATCTTTTAGAATCAGGATTCTATATTTAAAAATACATAATCATCATCATGAATTCAACATAACCAAATCTTTATCATCAATTTAGCATAAACATTGTCATCACCATCAATGATTATTATAACATCCAACATATCATCAGGTTTTTGTTTCAAATTTCAATCATCAACATCATCAGCAAAATTAATAATGCACACTACATGGTACAAATTACAAAATGAACTATGACTGGCAATCTACTATCATATGACATATTATGGTATTCGATATTCATTGTACAGAAGTTTAAAACAAGATCATAAATTACATTTACATATCATCAAATATGTTTTCACCCATGTAATTAAGATCCACGTCAACATTTGAATCTTCTCCAAGGGTGGGAGCATTGTTGTCATGTCCACTTGAAGAAGCAATCATTGGTGCCTCCTCATCAAACAAAGTCATATGATACATGGCATTCAACATCATATCCAAGTCAGACAACTCTGGTTCCACATCCCATAGATTGGTGGGCCCAAATTTGTATTTGTCACTCTTGTGTGATAGAAGACGAAGGTTCGAATGAACATACGATAGTTCCTCAGCCTTCTTAGAGCCCAATCTGTTTCACTTCACCAAATGGATGAAGCCATATGAACTCCAGTTCCTCTCTGTTGAACAGGAACTAGCAATCTGTGACAATATCTTGATGGCCAATTTTTGGATATGCGAATGGTCTTGTCCCACAAAGAATAAAGATTTTCACCCCAACCTTTAATCCCATAAAATGAGCAGACTTTGAACGAATTTGAATCCCAATATCAAGATCTACAAATAGCTTTCTAAAAGCTTTCTTAAATCCTTGTGAGACTTTTGGGTCTTTGTTTGGTGTGGTTCTTTCTATATTACTTAACAACTCTACAGAATAATATTTTAGATTCATTGCATAGGCCAAAAGGTGCAATGGGGTGGTCGTTTTGTTCCACCTTTGGTCAATATATATTTTATTTCATTGTAAAAGACTTCATTTGGATCCTTCCCCTCGGCTTTTATAACCACCCTTATCTTCTCTATCATGGATTCAATGCCCTCATACACCTCTCCCAGCTTAGGCATATATGTGTCAAACATGCATAGCAAATCCATAATTGGCTTAGTAAATGCCAAGAGGTACTCCACCCTATCCCACCATTAATCATCAACAACCAACCTTTTCACTGTTTGTGCTCTTTCAGTTTGGGATTGCCTCCAGTGATTCCAAAGAGAACTACATACCATTGAATGTGATGCTTATTTCACCTGCATAAGCGTTGTTAAAACCATGATGTGAGAAGCAAAACGAGTCTCAGCAACCTACAAGTGCCAATGTTTCAATAAATTAAAAATCATAATTCATTGAATACCTATTACGATTCACAAATCATGAAATGAACTTTTAAAGTTTAGGTATCTTAAGGAGCTACAACTTTGCAAATTCCTTGTAGATGCTTTGGTACATGTGGTGGTTTGTGATGAAGGCTTGAATTTTATTGGCCTATTCAAAAATAAGTCGAATCCACTCAATTTGCTTCCCCATATTGGTGATATTTGCTTTCAATAATTATTCTTGTTGCTCTACACACCATTGCATTGTCAATTATTACTTGGACAACATTTTCTGGCCCCACCAATTCAATTGCTTCAATCAAGATGTCAGCAATGAACTGGGAATCTTTCAGCTGCCCCTCACAATCCATTGCCTTCAAAAGCATTGTCCCCTTTAGGTTTTAAGCAGTCACATTGATCAAAGGCCTATTGCTTTGGTCTTTGCATCCATCAAAAATGATGGACACCCCTGAAATGCGCCATGAATTACGAATGGGGTTTAATTTAGCCTCCAAATCTAAATTCTAAGCAATCAACAATGTAGTGTGGACCTTCTCATATACAAGGCTCTTCTACCCTTTTGGGGCTTCATTCACTGCATTGATCATCTTTCCCCAATAAGGAGATCGCACAAGGTTAAAGGGAAAGCCATTTGCATAAATGCATTGACCTATAGTTGCACCTGTCTTCTCTCGAGCATCATTATTAAAACTCTTTTCAAGCAGTCCTAAATTAGACCGCTTTGAACCTGGGTTGTCAATTCCATAAGAGGGAAGTGGAGGTTTTGATGAAGATGCTCCCAACCTTGTTGGTTGTTTGAATTGAGAGGCAAGACTTTCCTCCTAATCATTTGCTTTAACATCTGCCTCGTCTTGTTCTTTCTGATATTTTGCAATTTTTTCCTTCCTTAAACCTTTTCCCTTTGTCCCATTCTCTTTAGGTGGGCCAGTGCATATTCTAATCCCATTGTTTCTTAATGCAAGTAAATGTGTTTTAACCTGGGTGTATAATCCCTTAAACTCCTTTTGACACTCATTGCAAACCCATACCAGTGATCCCCCACCTTGGATCTTCCCTACAACAGCGACATATTTCCAAAGTGATGACTTTGGATCAACTTTAGGGGCCGATTCAATTTCTTGTTCCTCATTATGAATGGATGAACTTGAAGATGCCATGATGATGAGGTAAAGGGAAACTACAAAATAAAATAAATTATTGAATCTATTTCTATTTATATTTCGAGTTTCAATAAGCAACATGTTACCTAAGTCACCTGACACGAGGACACGGGACATGCAGGACACAAAGATTAGAGTGTCCGATACGGACACATTGACCCCCTAGAACAAGACACGTTATATATTATTTTATTACATATATATATATATATATATATATTTTCTTACACAAATTCTCATTCATGATACAAATTCAGACATAGATCTAGATTCTACATTGTAAATTTAAAATTTGTAAGTTTTACAAAGTAACATTATGCATACAAATACAATTGTGACAAATTGATCAATGATCCAATATAGGATAAAGACAAGAAACTTCAAACTGCAGTTTTTTCATTAAGTCATCAAAATCAAAATGTGTTACCTAAGTAGTAGCAATGCCAATGGAAAATAGAAATAGCAAATACAAAACAACTACAAGCCTTAAGGCAATAGGTAGCTAATGAGTCATCAATCATCATCATCAAAATCAACATCATTGTCATCATCATGGTCACCACTGCTCTCCTATGTTGCATCCTCCTCTTATGTATCCAATGTCATCTCTACATCTACTGGTGTGGAGGATGACCCCTCAACAATATCACCATCATCAAAAGTGACAGGCTCTAAAATTGGCTCATTAAGATCCAAGTTGGTCAATACCAAATCAACATTGTTGTCCAAACCCCTATCATCAAGAAAGACTTCCCACATCTTTGTCTTTCCCTTCAACCACTCATCCTTCTGCCTATAAATAAGACGAAGGTTGGTGTGCACATACACCATGTTCAAATTTTATGACTAAAAAGTTTCCTGCAATCCCAACCCGATTTTAATTTCACCTTCTCACTCCCATTCAGTTAAATGCCCTTTCCCATAAACATACATTCAACATATAGAATTATGGAAATGAAAATTTCAGATTAAAACACATGGGACTGTCAACACATGCTGAAAATAAATATGGACATAAACAAACCAGCAACACGCATAAAAATACACACAGATTTTTGGTCAACTTAGACCTAGGCAAAACCCCTTCAATCTTCTCTAGGGAAAACTTGTTAGAGAGCTCTCCAAATTTATTTATCTTTCAAGTTCAAGAAAAATTAATTTGCAGACAAAACGAAACAGCAAAATACAACTTATCTCTTCAGCGCAAAACTCCTTGAAAACCGTGCCCACCTTGCCTCGATTTCCATGCACACTTGATGCTGAAAATATGTATTGTACGAATACGGATTGTATTGTACAGATTTCGTACAAAATGTACATATTTCCGTACCGTTGTACGAACTATGAGTTTTTCAAAAAAAACAATTTTTTTTCTTTTTCTCAAAAACTTCTCTCGAACGGCATGTAGCTCACCGCATTAAATGTTGTTCGTACTATACCTTCTATTGTCTTTTGTGCCTTGATTTCCGTGCCCATCTTTGCCTAGAAATCATTCCTTCATCTTGCTGCAACAAATTTCTCCTTCAAAACTTTTCTCCAACTCTCAGCCTCCTTTCTCCAATTTGCTCATGAATAATGAATGCAGTCTCTTTTTTCTTTTCCCCCTTTTGTTTCCCTAAATGACTTTTGGGCAACCTAAGATCTAATGGCTCAGATTCATTTAGATCAAGGGATGAGAATAAATGTGCATTTAATTCTCACTTTCTATTTTTTAACCCACCCATTAAATGAAGTACCCACAATGTACTTTATGTCTAAAGTCACTTTTCACTTTATAGTTTAACATTGACTTTAACACTTATAAAATCACTTTCACTTTATAAAGTCACACTTAGGAAAAGAACTATTTTGGACACTTTTCCCTAGGTAGAGACTAACTCATGGGAAACCACTTGTCCAAGGTACATTAAAAATCAACACACCATTGTCTCTGCGCTGGACTGCTCAAGCCTACTCTTCTTGACACTATACAAATTCCCATATGTGCTCCAATTCCTCTCACAACAAGAGGATGCAGTCAACTGAGAGAGGAGCCTCATGGCTAACTGTTGTAGAGGAGGGCTTGTTGCCCCATGAGTTTCCCACCAAGAATAGGGCTTCTTAGCTCCCTATCCCTAATCACATCATATCCTGCAAATCGACCAGTGCCAGTGGAATATTCTGCAAAGGCATCCTCCACCTCATCAAGGGATGCTCTATCTTGAAAAATCCGCCTCAATGCATCCTTCCTCCCATGTGAAATTTCACCATCCATGTGAGGAGGGAATCTGTGAGAAGGTCCACCATTCAGTCACTCATGGCTGTAGTATTTTGGGTTCAATGAGTGAGCCAAACAATGCAAAGGTGTGCAATTTTTGTCCCATCTGCTGACAAGAATATCTTGTATGGTGGGGAAGAAGGCCTTTGATGATATCTCATACTCCGGGCACTCACTCTATAAAATGATGGTCCTCACAAACTCAATCATGGAATCCCATCTCTCATAAACCTCTCCTAGGATGGGTTGGTCTGTATCTGCAAATCGTAGCAAACTAATGATAGGGTCCATGATCTTAATAAGTAGATCTACCCTCTCCCACCAACCATCATCTAACATTGTGTCCTTCACTCTTTTTGAGGTTGCTTGATCTGTCTTTCTCCAAAAAGACCCAAACTTTGAAATAAGCATGGCCCCAAGAGCGGTCTTGACCTCCCTCAACCTCTTCAACATGATGAATGAAGAGGAAAACTATGTATCTGCAATTTTCAACAACGATAGATTGGTGTACTCCTTGTAGATTGTCAGGGCATTTGTATGATTTTGTACAAAGTTGCAAATATGTCGTGCATCCTCAATAATACTTCCAATCCAAAGCACATCATAAGCAATAGATTCAAGTGCTAAATTGAAGGAATGGACAATGCAAAGTGTCCAAAATACTTGTGGATATTTAGCTTCCACAATCATGCCAACAACCATGCAAACAAATGCATTATCTGTAATGATTTGCACACAATTCACCCATATATTGTGCATCCTTGTATTGTTCAAGTGCATCCACTGATTTCAAGAAAACTGGTCCATTCAAGGAAGACACCATGACATTGATGAGTGGGTGGCATGCTAGATCTATCCATCCATCAGACACAATACTAACCCCAAATGTTGACCATGTTGATTTAATAAGCTCAAGCATTTTGTCCACCTTTTTCTTTGCCTTAGTCAACAATGTGGTTCTAAGCTTCTCTGACCCAGGAGGCACATACCCTGATGGAGCCCCTTGACTTAGAGCTCGGCACATCTCAATAAATAAAGGTGAGTGTGCAACATTAAAGGATATGAAGTTCTGATAGAAAAATAAAGCAAAGGTGAGATCAACCTCTTCCCATTTCTCTTTCTGAAAAATCTTGTCCAGTGGACCAAGTGCCATTGCCTTTCTATTTGTTGCTTCACCCACACCCCCACCAAAACTCTTAAATCGAAATTTGTTGTTGATTTTTCTCAAAAATGGAAGGGAATCATCTTCTTGTTTTTTTAGATGATGCAACCACCCTTGCCACACCAACATTGGACACTTTTCCCATTTCTTCCCTCCTAGCTAAAGACACCTGTGTACATGCCGTAATTCCACAACTTTGTAAGGCCAACAAATGAGCTTTCACATAGTATTAAGTGTTCATGAAATGATTGTTTCAATAGTTGCATTTGTAAGCAACATTGCCTCCTCCCTTCAACTTGTTGTCTGGCCCTTGCTCTCTTGTGACATACATCCACAAGGGATATTTGTTTTCTTGAGCCTGTTGTCTTTCTAAATTAATTCTTCCCCCAACATTTGAAATTGTTGTTGCAGCCCCACTTGCAATAGACGGAACACTTACAAACCCTGATGAAATTGGAACAGGAGGGGCATCACCAATGGGGACATTCTTCCCCTTCCTTTGCCCCTTCCCTGTTTCCCTTGATTGAGCCATGAATGTTGTAAAAAATAAAGAAAAAATGCACAAACTTGTAAAACAAATGCACATGCAAACTATTGTAATAAAAATGCAAAAAAAAAATAGAAGCAAAATGCACTTACCTATTGCTTGAATCACCTCCAAAATGCTCTCAAACCCTTTGCTAGTCGCTACTGTAGAAATTCTTTGTAGATTCAAACTGCTAATGGTAATATGCTAAAACAATAGACTTGAATCTACTCTACTCATCAACGGAAACAATAATTGATCGAAGAAATCATGAAGCATATAAGAGAAAGAATTCAATCACACATAAAACAATGATTTTCTGGGGAGAGCCGCAGCTAAAAAACCCTGCTATCTGTATATTGCATTAATCGGAAAATATGAGAAGATTACAATGCTTTGTTCAAGCCCGAGCAACCTCTGCACTATCTCTATCTATCTCACTGCTTCCTAGTCAAGCTCAAGCCAATACTTAGCCAATTTCTTGCTTGCCCAAGTCCCTACTTCCTTGCGTTGTTCCTCAAGGAATTAGCCCCTATTTAATTGGGAAATTCCTCAATTATAAATTGTGCAATCTTCATAGGCCTTCCTCTAACTGCATGCACCATCTGTTAACTTTGGATGATTTTACAACTAATAGTACACTCTCCCTGAACTCCAATCTCAACTGGGTCTTTCTCTGATCTGACATGCATGAGTTAATTATGAGTGAATCTTCAGTTTACTAGTTGATCATTGCAAGTAGCACCACACTGCACTTCAAGGAGCACCACATTTCACTTCAGGCAACACCCCACTGTACTTCAGGCAACACCACACTCGACTGCAGGCAACACAACACTCAACTGCAAGCAGCACCACACTACTAGACCTCCCACTAATTCTTCCATCAATTGGAACTAGTTTAACTGACTTTTTTAACTCAGTTAGACTGAATTAATTAATTACAACTCAAAATAAACTCAATTAGTGTTCCTAATTGTAGGAAACATTCTAAATGACTCTAGCTAGACCCTCAACTCGAATTAACTGAGCCAACTAAATCAAATTAACTTAGTTAACTATTACAAGTTGTCATGAGATGTGGAATTACAATTTTATTCCCAATTTTATTCAAGGACAAAATTAAATTAAGATTTTCTTGTTGCATTTTTTACACTCCCTCTCAACAAGAAATGGATTATCTACTACCTTGATCCTGCCTCTGTGAAACTTGAATTTGCATCTTGATAATGCCAAAATATCTGCATCTGTTCCTCTTTAGGAATGTACTCTAGCAACATGATTCTCCTCTGCACACAATCTCGTAGATGGTGATACAGGATGTCGATATGCTTGGACCGATCATGAAAAACTGGATTCTCAGAGAGTTTGAAACAACTTTGGTTGTCATAGTAAATCAATGTAAGATCCATCTACTGACCAAATAACCCAACAAGGATCTTCCTCATCCAGATAGACTCACAAGTTGCTTGACTAGCAACCATGTACTCTGCTTCTACTGAACTGAGTGCAACTGATCTCTGCTTCTTGCTCTACCAAGAAATTGTTGTTGACCTAATACTGAAGATTCCCCTTGATGTGCTCTTTTTGTCGGATGGACTCCCTTCCCAATCTGCATCTGTGAAGCCTTGGAGCTTCACTCCCTTTGTCCGTCTATACCAAAGACCAAACTGAGTGGTGCCTCTGAGGTATCTCAACACATGTTTTGCTGCCTTCCAATAGAGTTTGGTTGGCTTAACCATGGCTTGACTAAGTTGGTTAACTGCAAAACATATGTCCGGTCGTGTGTTCACCAAATACATAAGTGAACCCACAAGCGATCTGTAAATAGTAGCCTCCACTACTTCACCTGAAGTAGCATCTTCCTTCCTCCAATTACCTACTAGAGAAGTCTCCATGGGTTCGCTGCTCTCCATGTGGAACTTCATTATCTCGTTGGCATACTTTCCCTGAGAGACAAATCGTTCCCCATCATCTGTTAAGAGAGCACAGCTCCATACCTAGCACTCATTATTTGACATTAGGTGTAGAGGCAGGGCCAAGGCCTTCTACTACTAGGGGCATGCCTCGCAAACAGTGCATCATGTTTTCCCATAAAAGGGGAGAGGGCAGTGATTTCAGATAGATAGCTGCTAGTTTTATTTGTTTTGCTACATATAACTCATGATGATGAGATACTTTTATATATGTGATCTTATTTTGTATTGGTTCTCCAAATTTGAGTCCTTGATTGGACAATTATCAGGGATCAGCAGGATTTGGTATCGCCTTTGATGTATCATTTCTCTTTGACATCATATATATTATATATCAGTGCTTTCTTCATATTTATGTGCCAATGTGTTTATTTTGTGTTGTTATTGCTTTATATGTTTAAAATCTATACAAAATAAAAAATAAACAAACAAACAAACAAAAAATGAATATATTATGCATTTTTTATGCTTGCCAATATTTGCCGATATTTTCGTTGATATTGCCAATAAGATGTTTTCTGGACCCTCGCCGATATTTTGTTGATACTGATATTTTCAACACTGGTTGGCTCTAGCTTTTTTCATGCATCCTTGGTAACATGACAATAAACCAATGAACCAAATATCCTGAAGTGTGCCCCGTCTAGTTTCTTACCTAAAAAAGCTTCTTCTGGTGTACTCATCTCGGGAATTTGATGAGGACTTACGTTTTGCAAGTAAACAACAGTGTTGCATGCTTCAGCCCACAAGTGCAATGGTAGGCCCTGATCATGTAACATCGCCCGTGAAGCTCCCATAATACTTTTGTTGTTCCTTTCAGCCACCCCATTCTATTGTGGATTATGAGGTGCTATTAACTCCCGTTGAATGGCCTTATGATGCACATTCATTCAATACATATTCTCCACCGTTATCGCTTCTGAGAGCTTTAACTTTCCTACCAGTATCTTTCTAGACAAGTGCTTTAAATTTTCACAAAATTTAGTGAACGTCTGATCTTTTTTCTGCATGAAGAAAATCCAGCACTTACAAGAAAAATCACCAGCAAAGATTACATAATACTTGTGCTTGGTCGTGGAGGCTATCGAGAACGATCCACACACATCTGAGTGAACTCTATCAAGGATCGCTTGCGCTCAACTATCTTTATCATGAAAGGAAGCTTTGGTGTACTTCCCCAATGTACACCCTTTGTTCTAGTATACCCTTAGGAAGTCCTGTAGAAATTTGATGCATGATCTTCAAAGCTCCGTGGTGCAAGTGACCCAATCTTCAATGCCACAACTCATCGATGTCTCAGTTATGCACCTTCTCTACTTTTGTGCTCAAAGCAGCACAGTCTTCTACATCTAATTTGTAGAGGTTCTTCACTCGAACCCTGATCCGAACTCTATCAAGGATCGCTTGCACTCAACTGTCTTTATCATGAAAGAAAGCTTTGGTGTACTTCCCCAATGTACACCCTTTGCATGTGTCTCTTTGTTCTAGTATAACCTTGGGAAGTCCTGTAGAAATTTGTTGCATGATTTTCAAATCTCAGTGGTGCAAGTGACCCAATCTTCTATGCCACAACTCACCGATGTCTCGGCCATGCACCTTCTCTGCTTTTGTGCTTAAAGCAGCACAGTCTTCTACATCTAATTTGTAAAGGTTCTTCACTCGAACCCTGATCCACTTCACTTGTTCTGAGGCTATGTGACGAAGGAAATCCTTTCCCTTGCTAAATATCACATCATAGCCACGGTCCTCCAACATGGAAACTGAAACCAAATTCTTCTTCAAACCCAGAACATAAATGACATCTTTTAATGTGAGAGGAGAACCAAACTCCCTCTAAAAGGTAACTATACTGATGTCGGTCGCACTATACCTCCCATCATCTCCCATTTCGATGTGCATATGGAGATCCTTCTCCTCCAAGTCATTGAAGAACTCTTTGTTGTCGATCATATGGAATGAGGCTCCACTATCCAGGTACCACACACTACCCATCGCCGATGTCACCATGCAAGCGATGAGGGTGAAATCCAACTCGAATTGTGAAACAAGGGCTTCACCTACCGCTCCTCCTAAGGAATTCTTGCCAGGCTTCTTGTGCGGACACTTCGTGGCATAGCGTCCTAGTTCGTGATAGTGAAAACATTTAATCTTCGACATGTCCTTCTTCTTGCCGCCCTAACTGGAATCTGATTTGGAATGGGATGACTTCCCCTTCCCTTTCTTTGCCTTTCCAGGAAAGGCATAGTTCTCCTAATCATCATGCTTGGATGAGGATCCTTCTCTGGTTTTCCTCCGAATCTCTTCTTATACCAACTCGAACCACAAACACTCCCATTCTAGTAACTTCTCCCTCCCATTAACTGAGTCCTAGTAACTGTGCAGCTCTTGGGAAGGCCTAGAAGTGTTAAGCTCAACAGATCGTCTTTAGCAACTGTAACACTGACACTTCCAAGCTCATCCCGACATTGGGTGAACTTGGTCAAGTACTTCGGTATTGTGTCGCCCTACTCCATTTTGATTTTTCTAAGCTTGTCCTTCAATGCCAACTTCCTGTGGTCACTATTGTTTTGAAACAGGTCTGTCAAGGCCTTCCACATTGCAAATGGAGTCTCATTACCATGGAGGTTCGAAACAATATGATCTCGAACTCCTTCTAAGATAATCCTTCTCGCTTTGCCACTTATTTTCTCCACTCTGCCAGATCTCAAGCATCAGCTGGCTTAGGAATACCTTTGTCTATGAATTCCTTAAGCCTGTTGTCTTCCAACACTACCTCCATCTTATCCTTCCAAGCAATATAGTTCGAACTACCCTCAAAGGCATATTCGAGTCTCAATCTGTAGAACGAAATCCTGCTGGCTCTGAAATATGACACTGCAAATTTGATTTCTCTTGCAAAAGACAAACTCAAATTCTCCTCTTCTATAGTGATTTTAGCTCTAATACCATGTAGAAATTCCTTGTAGATTCAAACTGCTAATTGTAATATGCTAAAACAATAGCCTTGAATCTACTCTACTCATCAGCGGAAACAATAATTGATCGATGAAATCACGAAACATATAAGAGAAAGAATTCAATCACAAAGAACACAATGATTTTCTGGGGAAAGCCACAGCTAAAAACCCCTGCTATCTATATATTGCATTAATCAAAAAATATGAGAAGATTAAAATGCTTTGCTCAAGCCCGAGCAACCTTTGCACTATCTCTATCTATCTCACTGCTTCCTAGACAAGCTCAAGCCAATTTCTTGCTTACCCAAGTCTCTATTTCCTTGCGTTGTTCCTCAAGGAATTAACCCTTATTTAATTAGGAAATTCTTCAATTATGAATTGTGCAATCCTCGTAGGCATTCCTCTGACTCCATGCAACATCTGTTAAATTTGGATGATTTTACAACTGATAGTACACTGTCTCTGAACTCTAATCTCAATTGGGTCTTTCTCTGATCTGACATGCATGAGTTAATTATGAGTGAATCTTTAATTTACTGGTTAATCACTACAGGCAGCACCACACTATACTTCAAGCAGCACCACACTGCACTTCAGGAAGCACCCCACTATACTTCAGGCAACACCACACTACACTTCACACAGCACCCCACTATACTTCAGGCAGCACCACACTCAGCTACAGGCAGTACCCCACTGGACTATAGACAACACCACACTACTAGACCTCCCACTAATTCCTCCATCAATTGGAACTAGTTTAACTGACTTTAACTCGGTTAGACTGAATTAATTAATTACAACTCAAAATAAACTCAACTAGTACTCCTAATTGTAGGAGACACTTTACATGACTCTAGTTAGACCCTCAACTCGAATTAACTGAGCCAACTAAGTCAAGTTAACTTAGTTAACTATTACAAGTTGTCATGAGATGTGGAATTACAATTTTATTCACAATTTAATTCGAGGACAAAATTAAATTAGGATTTTCTTGTTGCATTTTCAACAGCTCTCACACACCCACAACAAGAGAGACACAAAACAATGAGGGAGAAATGAGCTAAAATTGGGCTTTATGGGTTGCACGGCATGCTTTTCTAAGGGATTCGTGTCCCAAAATCGGGGTTCATGTCATGAAATCAGGACATGACTGAGGGAAATGTGTCCCATCGAATCCCACAAGTCGAACACGCTAGGACACAATCGGAAGACACGTGTCCGATTCGTCAAATTTGGGACACGACCGGGTTTTTGAGCGAATCCGGTTTCTTAGCATGTTACATAATCTATAAATTTATATTTCAATTTTCAACTTTCAAGATTGAATCTTTATTAGAACTTAGAAGGAGTAAACTGTAAGTACCTCTAATCTCCAAGCTCCACACGATCTCTAGGCTCTAGCAACCAAGCTCCAAGCACCAATAGCCAAGGCTCCAAATTCTCCTCCAAGCTAAGGCGGTCGCCTCCTCCAAGCGGCGATGGCCTCCTCCTCCAAGCAGCGATGGCCTCCTCCAACTCCAAGCGAAGAAATGATGACCTCCTCCAAGCAACGAAATGTTCAAATGGCATGAAAATATGGTAGAGGGACCCTTTCATTAAGTGATTTAGGTTAAAAGGTGGGTGGGCCCCTCAACTCAATCATTTTCCCACGAAAAAATGACTAAAGCGAATGCTTTGTTCCTAGAAAACACTTTCACATGTAGAACGATTTCTGGAAATCCAGATAAGTATCATGATTTTCCGTGAAAAATATCTGGATTTCCGAAAACAGATCCAAAACCATTACAAAAGGCCTGAAACATTTCATAATTGGGATCCACCATTTCCAAAAATGCAAAACAGCGAGGAAACACATCAATGACGTTTCAATGCCGAATCATATAAGCTTTTGTTTCCTAAATGTTGAACAACATTTTTGGGGGTTTGGGGGACGTTTTTGGTAACTTAACTTTTCCAAAGATCACCTCATACTCAAGTTGCCTTGATGGATCGAGGAAACAAGCAACAAGGGGATAGCCAACATCCTCTAAATGTCCCAACAAGTTCCCAATTAGTGAGACCACAAATCTTGACATGACCTTCCATCCTAGTATACCAACCTCCTCGAGAACCTTGAGGATTTGTCACATTGAATCTTTCGAATCACATTCCCCAAGCATGTAGAGAATCCACTCGTAGACAAATCAATTCTAGGTAGCCTCAGCGACAAACCAAATGTCAATGATCACAGAACCAAAACCCCATTCAAAGCAATCAATTGTCCATCTAGAATTTCTTTTCCTTGCCCTCAAATGTTAGGAGAGAGGGTCATTGTAGCTCTTGGTCTCGCCCTAAAACACACCACCAAGCTCTATTCGCTCTAGTCACTCCTCGGAGAACATTCCACTAATGCATCAACAAGTTCTATGTTGTTGACGACACAAGTGGGAAACCGCCCATCCACTTCCCCATCTCAATCCTTGTTTCTCAACATCAACGACCAATGCTAAGAGTTCTTGACATCCTTCTCCTCAAATCTAAATCATTCAAGGGGGTGTTTTGTGTGTTCTAGACCTTACATGACCTACTTATAGCTTGCATCTTCTATTTTGTAACTTCCATAAGTACTATCCACATGCTCAGTAGCTCGTTCCTTTCTTATCTTTAGCTTATTTGATCTAGGAGATGCTTCCACACTCCCGCATCGTTCTTTTTTCTTTCTAATGTACTTTTTCACTCCCAATGAAGTATTTTGGTTCATTTGTTGGACATGTTATCCGAAAAAATTACACTTGCATATTGAAGGGTTTATTCAACATTTCAAATCTAAAGATCAAAATTACTTATGAAATGATCACATAAGAGAGCTCATTTACTGAAGCAATTGGGTTAAATGGATAATTCTGGTTATTTACATCTCATGGTTGTTGCACAAACACATAATGATTCATGTTCTTTTTGGTGATTCTAGTGTTGGATCTCCTTTCGTTCTGAAGGTTGTTGAAGACACATTGAGTGCCCTAATGAGAAATAAAGTCATCAAGACAATTTAACTACAAAAAAAAGTAAATTTGAGCCTTTTCTATCTCCGGCATCCAAATAGAATTGAATCGCACACACAATTAACGGATTATAGAAGGGGAAGACCTAGAGTAAAGGGAGGTGTTGTCGCACAGATTGTCATGACAACGCTCAGACCGGGGGCTGTCACCCTGATCCCCGACCTCTCCGTTTAAGCCTGTCTCCCGCAGCTAAGGGGGGTAGACCCTATGGGATAATGGATGACCAACTGGGGACCAGTTGGGTTGGGAGACACGAGGGGCAACAAGCACTTAATTGATTTTATTAAGTTAATAGACCAGTGCCTTGTGAAATAAATGATTAAACGATTATTTATTGAATATTGCAGAAATATAAACCATGTAGAACAATCATTTATCATCAAATAACCCAAGCGATGTAAGATTTTCAACAAATGCACAACCCATTTAAATGATCCAGCAATTAAACTTCAAGAAAAATTAAATGCTTTAAATGACCATAAAATTTAAATGTTGACCAGCTACCACTTTCATATAGCCAACTTGTAAATAAACATTTTAAGTGCATTTAGCTACAGAAAAATGGACCATAAAAAATGAATTTTCAATTTTTTTATTAAGTTTTTTCAAAATATTTTTTTATTTTTTTATTTTTAAATATTTTTATTTTTTTATTTTTGTTTTGCCTGCAGGTGCTGGAGCAGTGTGGAAGGAACCCAAGAAGTAAGCTGAAGAGAAATGCGGAAATGGAGCTATGAGGAGACAGGGATTTGATTTGCAGCAGAGTGAGAGGAGCTCTAAATATTTTCCAGAAATCTTGACAAAATTTTTAACTCACTCTCCTTCAGATTTCTTGAAACCCTCATAAAAAAAATTTAGATCTGAAAATGAATGATTTTAAAACCCTTGGAATGCAAGATTGCTGATTGATATTTTTGGAATGCAATTTTATATGAAACCCCAGCAAACAGATAGCTTGGAGAATCTCGAATTTCTTCAGCAAAAAAACCTGCAAGAACTAATCCTGAGGCTAGATCTTACCCTCCAGGGCCTAGATCTGGCTTCAAACAAAAATTTCTCCTCAAACCTGTAATCTGCAACCTATAACGGAAAAACAGAACAACCAAAGATATTATGTGCAAGAAACGAAACTGAAAACCTAAACTAAATAATTACAATATTCACAAACTGCAGACTCTAAAATAGCCAGATTTCTCGTTATGCCACATAAATATTTTCAGAATTTAAATTTTAATGTGAGATACTTCAGAAAACCCTTCATGCATTCATTAAAAAAAATTCAAATGATAAGCCCGGGATTAAAAACTAGCTGGGCTCTTTCAGAAAACCAAACTGAGAGTTGGTTGGTTCAGCCGAAAACTTCCCCTAACGCCTAGTAAACTCAAAACTTAAGATTTCCTGCACAGCTTAAAATCAACCATTAACATAGAGGGAGAAAACAATACTGAAATCCAGATTAAATGGATACCTGCCATTATATTTCAGAATCTAAACTATCGTTCAAACCACGGAGATCAGACAAGATACCTGTGCCTGAAT
>APFE030772776.1:1811-84125 GCA_000404065.3 Pinus taeda | reverse complement strand
CTCTGCTAAGATTATTTACAATTCACACATGCAGACTGGGTTTACAACATAATATGATAAGGTCGACGATGACTGTCGAATGGCACGGACACGTCGATCAAACGCTATCCCTTTTGCGAAGAAAAGGGGGTGTACTGCTAAGGGTAGTTGACACGTAGTGGTCAACATCTGGCTCCACTTGGGGACACGTTGTTGCACTGTAGGAATGTGAGAATCCAAAATCTGCATCCATGCAACACACAACAAAATATAAGTAGTGTCCGTCCAAAAAAATCATCATATAACATTAAGCACATGAAAGATATAAGCTCTTCATTTATTAACTATCTAGAAAAGCAAATCTGATCCTAAAACAGAAATGAAAATGCTGAAAAAACAAGGAGTAAGGTTAGAAATACAGAGGATGTCCCATGGCATCAAATGTGTTCAATATAGTGTATACTGAGCATTTGCCTGCTTTCAGGCAAATCTGTCGACTGCTTGTCGGATGTACCATGTCCAATTCTGCATATGGTAGGACTTTTTCCTATCCGAAAATCAAGTTGCTCGCGGCCGTCTGATGCATCAAATCTTCTTCTCATTCTCTTTCTTTTGCGCTTTTTCATCCTGGCAGGCTATATCACTGATGACGTGGAACTTTCTGCTTCAAATCTCTCAGATGAAGTATGTAAGATATGCGTGACATGTTTTTCTTCGTTCTGCATCTGCCCTGTAAAGGATGATGGATCAATCTCACAGGTGCCATGAGTTATAACTTGATCTTCTATGACTGGTGGATTAACCGTGTGAGCATCAACCTGATTATTAATTTCCCTTTCATCCAAGTCATTTTCAATGGAACAAAGAACCTCATAACAAGATGGAGCTTGCTGTAATAGACAAGGAGGCTCCTGATCTATTGACATTCCTTGGTTTCTTTCATCTTCTGACCATTGTTGAAATTTCTGAACCTGTATTTTAATGGCATCTATCTGACTAGAGTGTTCAACCTTCATAGCACTAATTTCCCTGGCATGGTCTCCTTCCATGGTCAATAGCTTATTCTGAAGACATATCTGATTAGCTTCCATATCTTTTATTACTTTATCGTCCTTTTCCTTTATTGTCATCAAGCAATGCTGCATAGAGTTTATCTCTTCCTTATGATTTGCTTGCATGGTAGCTAACTGATTATTATGATCGAACATCATGATAGTCATTTCTTCATCCATAGTTAACAACTTGTTTTGCATAGAATTAATTTCCCTATCATGATTAGCTTTCATGGTAGTCATATTTTCCTCTAAGCCTGATAACTTGCTTTGCATAAAACTAATTTTTGTGTCATGATTAGCCTTCATGGCCTCAATTTCCTTAGCATGTTGATTTTGCATGATCTCCATCTCCCTATTACGTTTTTCCAGGTGGGTGCATAAAGTTCTCACATCATTGACGTAATTAGCTTGATTGATCTCCATATTTTTTACCAGCAACATTAGTTCTTGTATAATTTGTTTTTGATCTTCCTTTTCATTGTCATTTGTCCCTGCTTTTCCACTATCATGAATTTGATCTGCAATGGTACAGGTGGATTGCACATTCTGATATGAAGAATTGTCTTGGAATCTTCCACCAACAGCTGGACCTTTTATAAGATTACTTTCATTCTGTTGCACAATTTTAGGGGCACAAGGCAAGCTATTTGGATAACCATATCTATCTTTAAAAGCATTGACAATGTCTTGTAAAGAAGTGAAAGAATCTTCAGGACAATTATTAAACCAATTCAAAGCATCACCCTCTAAAGAAAAAACAAAAAGATGCATTTTGACATCTTCATGATTATACTGAGTAAACAATATATGATCATTATACGAGTAAACAAGCCTAGATGCCTTTTAACAGCGACTGAATCACCACTTGAGAACAAAGGTAATTTAGAAATGGCCACTTCTGGAATATCATGGAGATCATCAGTTAAAATGACATGGTTTAAACAAATAATCCATGATGAATAACGAGGGACCAAATGGATGATAGAAAGAGATCTCTGCTCAAGAAAATTAATAAATGAAAAAAGTGGAGTCGCCACTTGAACAATGAGTCAAATTCTAGGATCCAAAAAGCAACCAACAAGCTGATATGAGAGAGGCCTTTTGTCTGGGAAAAATAAATGAAAAGAAATGGAGTCGCCACCCAAACAAAAACGAACTGAAGAGTAGTCGCTGATATGACGAAAGATAAGGTGATGAAAAGATCCAAATGATGCCAAAAAATGTTGAATCTGCTAGCTCAAATGAGATATGAGAAAGATGAAAGAATGATGAGAAATGAGAAGATGAATGTCGTTGAAATGCAAGGGACAGAACAACTCTCTCCCCGGCAACGGCGCCAAAAAATGTTGTCGCACAGATTGTCACGACAACGCTCAGACTGGGGGCTGTCACCCTGATCCCCGATCTCTCCGTTTAAGCCTGTCTCCCGCGGCTAAGGGGGGTAGACCCTATGGGATAATGGATGACCAACTGAGGACCAGTTGGGTTGGGAGACACGAGGGGCAACAAGCACTTAATTGATTTTATTAAGTTAATAGACCAGTGCCTTGTGAAATAAATGATTAAACGATTATTTATTGAATATTGCAGAAATATAAACCATGTAGAACAATCATTTATCATCAAATAACCCAAGCGATGTAAGATTTTCAACAAATGCACAACCCATTTAAATGATCCAGCAATTAAACTTCAAGAAAAATTAAATGCTTTAAATGACCATAAAATTTAAATGTTGACCAGCTACCACTTTCATATAGCCAACTTGTAAATAAACATTTTAAGTGCATTTAGCTACAGAAAAATGGACCATAAAAAATGAATTTTCAATTTTTTTATTAAGTTTTTTCAAAATATTTTTTTATTTTTTTATTTTTAAATATTTTTATTTTTTTATTTTTGTTTTGCTTGCAGGTGCTGGAGCAGTGTGGAAGGAATCCGCAAGAAGTAATGCTGAAGAGAAATGCGGAAATGGAGCTGTGAGGAGACAAGGATTTGATTTGCAACAGAGTGAGAGGAGCTCTAAATATTTTCCAGAAATCTTGACAAAATTTTTAACTCACTCTCCTTCAGATTTCTTGAAACCCTCATAAAAAAATTTAGATCTGAAAAATTAATGATTTTAAATCCCTTGGAATGCAAGATTGCTGGTTGATATTTTTGGAAAGCAATTTTAAATGAAACCCCAGCAAACAGATAGCTTGGAGAAACTCGATTTTCTTCAGCAAAAAAACCTGCAAGAACTGATCCTGAGGCTAGATCTTACCCTCCTAGGCCTAGATCTGGCTTCAAACAAAAATTTCTCCTCAAACCTGTAACCTACAACCTGTAATGGAAAAACAAAACAACCAAAGATAATATGTGCAAGAAACGAAACTGAAAACCTAACTAAATAATTACAATATTCACAAACTACAGACTCTAAAATAGCCAGATTTCTCGTTATGCCACATAAATATTTTCAGAATTTAACTTTTAATGTGAGATACTTCAGAAAACCCTTCATGCATTCATTAAAAAAAATTCAGATGATAAGCCCGAGATTAAAAACTAGTTGGGCTCTTTCAGAAAACACAATCCGGGAGTTGGTTGGTTCAGCCGAGGACTTCCCTAACGCCCAGTAAACTCAAAACTTAAGATTTCCTGCACAGCTTAAAATCAACCATTAACATGGAGGGAGAAAACAATAATGAAATCTAGATTAAATGGAGATACCTGCCATTATATTTCAGAATCTAAACTATCGTTCAAACCCCAGAGATCAGACAAGATACCTGCGCCTGAATCAATCTTCATCAAGCTATTATCAATCACTGAAAATAAGATTATGCAAAAAAATAAAACAATCTTAAAGCATTTCCTGAAGAGTAACACCAGCAAGATTTTCAACCCCAAAGTCTTTCTTTATTTCACAAAAACTGACTACAAGAGAGTTTTCTTTAGCACCAAACTCTCAGATCTAAACTTGATCTCAAATGACCCCTAGCATCCTATTTAAAGGAAAAATTTCCAACGGCTAGTTCGAGTGATCCATGTCATAAATGATCTCGACCGTCGATGAGGATCAAGATTTCTTTTAATCTCATCCATCCAATTTTTAAATGCATTTTAATATATTAAATTAAAATCTGCATTTATTACTCAAAAAATGACTATTATTATTTTATTATTTTTAAATTTTTATTTTATTTTTTTATTATTTTTAATTTATTTATTTTCAATTTTTTCATTTTTTAGTTATTTTTCAATTTTTAATTTTTATTTTTAAATTTTTTTATTATTATTTTAACTGTAATTATTATTTTTATCTATTATTGATTTTTTAATTTTCTTAATTTTTAATTTTTAATTTTTCGATCCTCGAACTTAGCCTTTGGAAAAATCACCTAGGACCTAGGACTTAGGACTTATGAGGGGATTAAAACATTTTCTAAACCTCGAGATTTTACATCATGACTTTTACAATTTTACATCTCAAGGGGGAAAACCCATTTGACATAGACCCTCATAGATCACCTAGTTCTGCGACCAACTATAATCTAGCAGATCAACGCACTAGGATTCCCCTAAGATTTTAATGACAAAATTTATTCCGGCTTTGGGGTTAGGCTGAAGGAAAACTCTGCCGATCATGGATCGGTGAGACAAAAAACCTTCCGGAACGTAGATTATCACTAGAAAATTAGGTCCACCTAAGCAATTTTCATACATGACTCAACTCTGCTAAGATTATTTACAATTCACACATGCAGACTGGGTTTACAACATAATATGATAAGGTCGACGATGACTGTCGAATGGCACGGACACGTCGATCAAGTGCTATCCCTTTTGCAAAAAAAAGGAGATGTACTGCTATGGGTAGTTGACACGTAGTGGTCAACATCTGGCTCTACTTCAGGACACGTTGCTGCACTGCAAGAATGTGAGAATCCAGAATCTGCATCCATGCAACACACAACAAAATATAAGTAGCGTCCGTCCAAAAATCATCATATAACATTAAGCACACGAAAGATATAAGCTCTTCATTTATTAACTATCTGGAAAAGTAAATCTAATCCTAAAACATAAATGAAAATGCTGAAAAAACAAGGAGTAGGGTTAGAAATACAATACAAAGGATGTCCCATGGCATCAGATGTGTTCAATATAGTGTATACTAAGCATTTGCCTGCTTTCAGGCAAATCTGACGGTTGCTTGTCGGATGTGCCATGTCCAATTCTGCATACAGTAGGACTTTTCCCTATCCGAAAATCAAGCTGCTCACGGCCATCTGATGCATCAAATCTTTTTCTCATTTTCTTTCTCTTGCGCTTTTTCTTTGTGGCAGGTTGTATCACTGATGACGTGGAACTTTCTCCTTCAAAGCTATCAGATGAAGTATGTAAGATATGTTTGACATGTCTTTCTTCATTATGCATCTTCCCTGTAAAGGATGATGGACAAATCTCACAGGTGCCATGAGTTATAACTTGATCTTCAATGACTAGTGGATTAACCGTGTGAGCATCAACCTGATTATTAATTTCCTTTTCATCCAGGTCATTTTCAATGGAACAAAGAACCTCATAACAAGATGGAGCTCGCTGTAACAGATAAGGAGGCTCCTGATCTATTGACATTCCTTGGTTTCTTTCATCTTCCGGTTGCTGTTGAAATTTCTGAAACTGTATTTTGATGGCATCTATCTGACTAGAGTGTTCAACCTTTATAGCACTAATTTCCCTGGCATGGTTTTCTTCCATATCTTTTATTACTTTATCGTTCTTTTCCTTTATGGTCATCAAGCAACACTGCATAGAGTTTATCTCTTCCTTATGATTTGCTTGCATGGCAGCCAACTGATTATTACGATCGAACGTCATGATAGTCATTTCTTCATCCATAGTTAATAACTTGTTTTGCATAGAATTAATTTCCCTATCATGATTAGTTTTCATGGTCGTCATATTTTTCTCTAAGCCTGATAACTCGCTTTGCATAAAACTAAATTTTGTGTCATGATTAATCTTCATGGCCTCAATTTCCTTAGCATGTTGATTTTGCATGATCTCCATCTCCCTATTACGTTTTTCCAGATGGGTGCATAAAGTTCTCACACCATTGGCGTAATTAGTTTGATTGATCCCCATATTTTTCACCAGCAACATTAGTTCTTGTATAATTTGCTTTTGATCTTCCTTTTCATTTTTATTTGTCCCTGCTTTTCCACTATCATGAATTTGATCTGCAATGGTACAGGTGGATTGCACATTCTGATATGAAGAATTGTCTTGGAATCTTTCACCGACAGCTGGACCTTTTATAAGATTACTTTCATTCTGTTGCACAATTTTAGGGGCACAAGGCGAGCGATCTGGATAACCATATCTATCTTTAAAAGCATACACAATATCTTGTAAAGAAGTGAAAGAATCTTCAGGACAATTACTAAACCAATTCAAAGCATCACCCTATAAAGAAAAGACAAAAAGACGCATTTTGACATCTTCATGATTATACTGAGGGGGTCTACAATATATGATCATTATACGAGTAAACAAGCCTAGATGTCTTTTTACAGCTACTGAATCACCACCCGAGAACACAGGTAATTTAGAAATGGCCACCTCCGGAAAATCATGGAGATTATCAGTAAAATGACATGGTTTAAACGAATAATCCATGATGAATAACAAGAGACCAAATGGATGATAGAACGAGATCTCTGCTCAAGAGAATCAATAAATGAAAGAAGTGGAGTCGCCACTTGAACAATGAGTCAAATTCTAGGATCCAAAAAGCAACCAACAAGCTTATATGAGAGAGGCCTCTTGTCTGGGAAAAATAAATGAAAAGAAATGGAGTCGCCACCCAAACAAGAAACAACTGAAGAGTAGTCGCTGATATGCGAAAGATAAGGTGATGAAAAGATCCAAATGATGCCAAAAAATGTTGAATCTGCTAGCTCAAATGAGATATGACAAAGATGAAAGAATGATGAGAAATGAGAAAATGAATGTCGTTGAAATGCCATGGACAGAAAAACTCTATCCCCGGCAACGGCGCCAAAAAATGTTGTCGCACAGATTGTCACAACAACGCTCAAACTGGGGGCTGTCACCCTGATCCTCGATCTCTCCGTTTAAGCCTGTCTCTCGCGGCTAAGGGGGGTAGACCCTATGGGAAAATGGATGACCAACTGAGGACCAGTTGGGTTGGGAGACACGAGGAGGAACACGCACTTAACTGATTTTATTAAGTTAATAGACCAGTGCCTTAAGGAGCTAATGATTAAATGATTATTTATTGAATATTGCAGAAATATAAACCATGTAGAACAATCATTTATCATCAAATAATCCAAGCAATGTAAGATTTTCAACAAATGCACAACGTCTTTAAATGATCCAGCAATTAAACTTCAAGAAAAATTAAATGCTTTAAATGATCATAAAATTTAAATGCTGGCCAGCTACCACTTTCATATAGCCAACTTGTAAATAAACATTTAAAGTGCGTTTAGCTATAGAAAAATGGACCACAAAAAATGAATTTTCAAATTTTTTTATTAAGCTTTTTCAAAATATTTTTTAATTTTAATTTTAAATATTTTTTTAATTTTTGTCCACATGGGGTAGCTCAAGCGGCAATGGCCGTGGAAATGAAGTCTTACCGAACCGGAAGTCTTGGGTTCAAATCTTGGGCTACCCTTCCCCGTTGAGGGGTACTTAATGGACATGTAAATCGGAGAGTCCCACCCCAGCCTACAAAAAAAAAAATATTTTTTAATTTTTATTTTTTTGTTTTGTTTGCAGGTGCTGGAGCAACGTGGAAGGAATCCGCAAGAAGTAATGCTGAAGAGAAATGTGGAAATGGAGCTGTGAGGAGACAGGGATTTGATTTGCAGCAGAGTGAAAAGAGCTCTAAATATTTTCCTGAAATCTTGTCAAAATTTGTAACTCGCTCTCCTTCAGATTTCTTGAAACCCTCGTAAAAAAATTTAGATCTGAAAATGAATGATTTTAAAACCCTTGGAATGCAAGATTACTGGTTGATATTTTTGGAAAGCAATTTTAAATGAAACCCCAGCAAACAGATAGCTTGGAGAATCTCGATTTTTTTCAGCAAAAAACCAGCAAGAACTGATCCTGAGGCCAGATCTTACCCTCCAGGGCCTAAATCTGGCTTCAAACAAAAATTTCTCCTCAGACCTGTAACCTGCAACCTGTAATTGCAAAACAGAACACCCAAAGATAATATGTGCAAGAAAGGAAACTGAAAACCCTAACTAAATAATTACAATATCACAAACTACAGACTCTAAAATAGCCAGATTTCTCGTTATGCCACATAAATATTTTTAGAATTTAAATTTTAATGTGAGATACTTCAGAAAACCCTTTATGCATTCATTAAAAAAAATTCAGATGATAAGCCTGGGATTAAAAACTAGCTGGGCTCTTTCAGAAAACACAATCCGGGAGTTGACTGGTTCAGCCGAGAACTTCCCCTAACGCCCAGTAACCTAAAAAAAATGATATCCTGCACAGCTTACAATCAACATTAACATAGAGGGAAAAAACGATAGTGAAATCCAGATCAAATGGAGATACCTGCCATTATATTTCAGAATCTAAACTATCATTCAAACCCTAGAGATCAGACAAGATACCTGTGCTTGAATCAATCTTCATCAAGCTAAAATCAATAGCTGAAAATAAAATTATGCAGAAAGAATAAAAGATCTTACAGCATTTCCAGAAGAGTAACACCAGCAAGATTTTTAACCCCAAAGTCTTTCTTTCTTGCACAAAAATGACTACAAGAGAGCTTTCTTTAGCACCAGACTCTCAGATCTAATCTGATCTCAAATGACCCCTAGCACCCTATTTAAAGGAGAAAATTCCAACGGCTAGTTCGAGTGATCCATATCAAACTAATCTCGACCGTCGATGAGGATCAAGATTTCTTTTAATCTCATCCATCGAATTTTTAAATGCATTTTAATATATTAAAAAATTAAAAATTCTGCATTTATTTACTCAAAAAATTGACTTATTATTATTTTATTATTTTAAAAAAATATATATTTTATTTTATTTTTTATTATTTTTAATTTATTTTATTTTCATTTTTCATTTTTTTAGTTATTTTTTTTAATTTTTAATTTTAATTTTTATTTTAATTATTATTTTAACTTTATTATTATTTATTATTATTTTTATCTATAATTTTGATTTTTTTTTATTTTCTTAATTTTTTTTAATTTTTATTTTTAGATCTCGAACTTAGCCTTTGGAAAAATCACCTAAGACCTAGGACTTAGGACTTATGAGGGGATTAAAACATTTTAACCCTCAAGAGATTTTACATCATGACTTTTACAATTTTACATCTCAAGGGGGAAAACCCATTTGACATAGACCCTCATAGATCACCAGTTCTGCGACCAACTATAATCTAGCAGATCAACGCACTAGGATTCCCCTAAGATTTTAATGACAAAATTTATTCCGGCTTTGGGGTTAGGCTGAAGGAAAACTCTGCCGATCATGGATCGATGAGACAAAAAACCTTTCGGAACGTAGATTATCACTAGAAAATTAGGTCCACCTAGGCAATTTTCATACATGACTCAGCTTTGCTAAGATTATTTACAATTCACACATGCAGACTAAGTTTACAACATAATATAATAAGGTCAACGATCACTGTCGAATGGCACGGACACGTCGATCAAGTGCTATCCCTTTTGCAAAAAAAAGGGGGTGTACTGCTATGGGTAGTTGACACGTAGTGGTCAACAGGAGGTAACACCATTGCAAGTTTAAAGCCTTAATTTTAGAAACGAAACCTTGTTTGAAATGTCAAACTGCCCATTACTTTCAAGCTTGGTCCACTTAGATGCAAAAATGATTAAATGTACCTAATGATGTACTTGTTAGCACTAGATATTGTGTGTAATTGTCGAGAGGTTCCACAGCCTGGCTTGGGCAAGTTAACTAAGGCTCAGGTATTCTAGAGGAGCATATTGTAAAAATTTCACTGCTAAAATCATATTGCAGCAACCGGTATTATTTCTTCTAACTAATAAATTAATTATTCAGTTTATTGCTACGACAACATCGAAATAAAAACACTGCAATCTACACAAATAAACTGCGGAAGAAGATAATGTTAGAAACTGAGAAAACTCTAGCGCGCACACATAAAAATATGACAATTATTTTTGGACATATGTCCCTGGAAAAACCCAACTTAGGAAAACCGGTGCAATAGATGAGGGTTTTATTATTATGCAACAATGAAATTCTGAGTACAATCTATGGATGCCCAAATGGTCATCCAATCAGCAAGTATCTAGCAAAAATAATTAGAGAGAAGAAATTCTCTCACTCCACAAGTAATCTCGGCATCGGCTTCTTCAGAAAACTAGTCGTTCAAACCCCAGCGTAGGCCCTCTATGCAGTCCCTTCGATGCCTCTCACACGTGTGGCTTAGTTCAACCTCTGAGCAAGTCGTCTTGTTTGTCTCTATTGCTAGAAGTGACTCTCCGACCCTCTGGAAGACTTTCCCGGGCTCTGGAAGCTTAATCAACTTCTTCCCCAGCTAAATCGAACTGCTCTGCTTCAGCTACTCTGTAGTCCTTACGCTACTTCTACGCGAATCACTTTTGTCACTTGCTGCTGCCTCTCCGGGTCTAGAAAACTTCCTCCAGATCATTGTCCCTACCCCTCACTATCTCTACTTCGATCTCTGGCTATCTGGCAACTATTGCTACTCTCTAGAAATCGAACTACCAAGGAAATCAAACTCCACAAGTATCTTCTCCATCAACCCATCGACTTCTTCTTATAATCCTTTATTGGAGCACCAACAGCAAACATTAGATCTTAATCAAGGGCCCAGACTAATTCCCTGTCGATCTGTGTGAGTTTCTAGAGGATTCTCACCTTAATTAATTCTGATTAATTAACCAGTTTTCCTAAGTTTAGACATAGGAAACATTAAAAAATAGGTTAATTATAATAATCTAATCAAGCCATCTCTAGGTGGAATTTCCAGAAACGATTTCTAGGTTATCGAGATCTCCTATATTCTAGCCTCTCCAACAAGTTTCGTGACTAAAACACATACAATGCTACAAAAACTAATACATATTAACACCCAAGAGTCAGGCATTGTGAGCTACAGGACTCCAAGCAGCAACAGACCATCATACATACCAGTGGGCACCTCGAGCACCCACAATGTTCCAACATTTTTCCTTACATTGATGACTTTTTTTGGAATTTAGGTAGCTCGAAAGGTATTGTCAAGAGAAAAAAACCCACCAAAAGTGAGTTGATTGGGAAAGTTACCCAAGTGATGTGGGTTTGGACCCAAGTCAATTGATTGTTTATTCTAATTTATGGTTAAAGGGTTCAGTGGGAAAAACCTTAAAGGACCAAGGGTTCCCCAAATAACCTAAAGGAAAACTAGACAATAGGAGGCCAAAGGAAAGGCCTAGGCACACAAGTGGACTTTCATTTGTGAAGAGGAGTAGGCCAAAGGACCTAGTTGCAAATCTTCCTTACAGGAACTATAATAGCAAGGAAGTTGAGTTTCTCCGTGATTTAGTCAGCTAAAGAATTTGTTGCCAAAAGGGACAAGGAGGCCGAGTAGGAAGATCTCATCATTGTGCTGGAAGGTTAGACCTGCAAGAAGAAAGTCAGATTTGAGTGTTGGAAGGTCCGATACATAAGAAGAAAGTCAGATTTGAGAGATGGAAGGTCAGATATGCAAGAAGGCAATCAAATCTGAAAGTTGGGAGGTTAGATCTGCAAGAAGAAAGTCAGATTTGAGAGATGGAAGGTCAGATATGCAAGAAGGCAGTCAAATCTGAAAGTTGGGAGGTTAGATCTGCAAGAAGAAAGTCAGATCTGAGTGTTGGACGGTCAAATCTACAAGAAAAAGTCAAATCTATATGTTGGAGGGACAGATCTGCAAGAAGAAACTTTGGTCTATGATCTGAAGAAGCAGATCTAGTAAATCAAGAAGCTAGCATTGTTGCAGAAGGACCGGTTGCCAAGGACAGAAATTATCCAAGGATCTTGAGCTGAAGGCACCAACTCAGGTATGCATTTGATTCCTTTTGGGTATATTGTAGATCTAATGGAATAGGTCTCAAGCCCTAGTTGTCTATTGTGTATATTGTGTCTTGTATCAGGTTTCATAAAGGACCATGATCCTTGGTACAAGAGCCCTATGATTGTTTACTGAAGTACTAATAAAGAAAGTTATTGGCCATATAAATTTGTGTACTTAATTAATCTAATTGTTGTTAAATTTATGTTGGTCAAGTGTTGTTAATGTTGTGTATCTGTAGTGTGTCTATGCTCTAGTGTAAACATAGACTAGATCCGGAGTACAAGGAAAATTTAACATGGTATCAGAGCTACTTTGAAGACCACGTGGATCAGAGTGTGCACAAGAAATCAGAGCAAGCCAGTGGAGGTTGTGTAGGCTCAAAGGGAGACTGCAAAGGAACACCAGTCGCCCAATGCAAGTTTGAATATTCAGTTTCAAGAGAGTGGAGTTTTCAACCCATGCAAGGACAATAAAAAACCATGTGAGAACACTCAGGTGATGCAAGGAGAAGACATGTTTCATGCAAGGATAATTCACCATGCAAGACAAAGCTTGGCCAAGTACAAAAGACGTGGCACATGCAAGGACAAATATGGCTACGCAAGGGAAAGTCATGAATTATGTGAGGACAAGCATGGGTATGCAAGGAAAGTCATGGAGCTAGAGACTTCAAAGTGTGATGGAGATACCTTCCTCACTAAGAGTGAGTGTTGGAATTTGGGTAGCTCAGAAGGTATTTCCGAAAGAAGGAAACCCACCAAAAGTGGGTTGGGACAGTTACCCAAATGGTGGGGGTTTGGACCCAAGTCAAGTAATGGGTTTATTCTAATTCAAGGGTTCCCCAAATAACCTTAAGGAAAACTATAAATAGGAGGCTAAAAGAAAGGCCTAGACACACAAGTGGAGAAGGAATTTCACTTGTGGAGAGAGGGAGGCTAAAGAACCTGTGAAAATTTCACTACTAAAATTCTTATTGCAGCCACTGGAATTAATTCTTCTAATTGTTAATTAATTTAACAATTTATTTGCTACAGAAAATATGGAATAAATCACACTACAACCTTCACAAATAAAATTGCGGAAAATAATAGCACTCGAAACTTAGAAATATTCTAGCACACACACACAAAAATTTGACACAGTTGTTTCTGGACAAAAATCCCCGGAAAAACCCAACTTGGGAAAACCGGTGCAGTAGCTGAGGGTTTTATATTATTAAGAAGCAGTGAAATTCTGAGTACAATCTGGATGCTGAATTGTTGCGTCCCTTCTCAAACACATTTGTAACAGGGTGTTTCCACACATTTTTGCACAATTTTGGCTAAGGGAAAGAACCCAGCATTTTTGACTTACGGACTTAGGAGGAAATTCAACTTAATTTGGTTGCTAGTGGAAGGTGGGGGCCACCCACATGGGAATTCGAACTAAGCCATTCGAATAGTTTGGAGGGAATTCGAAGTGTTGGATGGAGGGGCCCACATGAGGCAAGGAAGACCGATAAAAGATAAAAGGAGGAGAGAGCTCTCATTTGGATTCATTCTTACACCTTGTAATCAAAATTACTTGATTGTTCGCTCTATTGTTTAGCTGAGTCAACCGGCTGTTTAGCCACGAATCTCTCAAGCGGGAAATTCAACCTCTACTTCAGAGGACCAACTGTGCCCGCCCTAGAGAGGCAGTTCCATAAGTATTCCAAGAGTTTCAGGAGTGTGTACAGCACTACCATTTAGCCACAACAGGGAGTGTGTATTTCTGGCTAGCTGGAGAATACGCAGGGGGAGTTTGGAGCTATCAGTGATCAAGCATTTGCCTGGAGAGTTAGATGATTGGGAGAGCAACAAAGGGTCAGCCTTTCTTCTGAGTTTTGGAGCCAACAAAGCCAGGATCCCAGCAGTTCGATTTACAGTTACCCGAGGCCTGCAAAGAGAGCCACCACTAGGCTCACGTGGGAGTTGGAGGAAGGAATTATAGACCTGGAGCTAGCCGGGAGAAGTAAGAGATCACTTGGAGGGCCATTTGAGGAGGGTTGTTGGAGTTGGGAGAGCAGAGATTGACAGGATCAGTCACAGCAACAGAATTTGAAATTGGAGGAGGGCCAAGCTATGAAAGGTCAATTTTTGAAGGTTGGAACCAAGGGAAACCCTTTCTGGGTTTTGGGCAAGGATCATACTCCTGATTTTATAGAATTTTCTGGGAAGATCTGAGGGGTCAAACAAGGGTCCCAACTCAGCCAACAGCTCGAGCAGCAAAGTGGAATTTGGGCCAAAATTCCAAGGTCAACATTTGGCCAATTCCTTCGTGGGTTTTTTTGGGTTTAGGCCAAGGAGCAAGGAGTTGAAATCTCATAATTTTCTGGGCACGGGAAGCAGTGATTCCAGCCCTTCGAAGTCAGCAGATATAGCAGTTTTCTGGGGCAGCACAGTTCAGTTTGGTGTAGCAGTTGTAGTAGCCTTCAGTTCAGCATTTGCTCACCTGGGTTTTGTCAAGCTTGTCCATTTAGACAAGCCTAGGTGCACCATTCTATTTTACTGTTGTATTTTTCTCCTGAAGAAGTAATAAAATGGCTCATCAGTTCTATATTTCCAGTGTTTCCATGGGTGCTTAATGTATATTTCATTTTTCTAATTGTTGGATTATTTGCATGCTTTGTATATCACTTACATTCCTGTTTAAGATCATTACAGTGGTATCAGAGCCATGATCTTGGCCAGCTGTGGGGTAGCTCTCTAGATCATGGAAGATTTAAGCATGTATGCACAGTGACGGGTTAAACCATAGACAACTTATGGCTCAAAGAAGATTTAGTATGCAGGAATTTTGGGGTGGAATCCATTGGAATGATGAGAGATTGGCCCAGTTGAGGAAGGTGTCGGACCAAATCTATTCTCATCCTTACAACAGAGACATTAGTGATGCGCAAGCTGTGGGAGTGCAACCATCTACATTTTGTGGGGAAAGTCGACAGAATCAGGGGCATCAAATCTCCTCAAAAGGAGCAGACAGGAAAAGGACAGGGTGAGCCCAGGGGGCGCTTTTGTTGGTGGAGACTTGGCTTTAGATATCAGGAGCCTAAGGAGGAGGTTTTTTTGGGCACACTAGAGCGTGAGTAGCATGTCAATGTGTCCAGTGTTACGCAGGAGTCACCCTTGTTGGAGATTCCTTTGATATCTTTGGCTGACACCTTGGGGGAGAGAGTAGAGCACACACCCACAGGGCCTTCCATTGACGAGGTGCCAAGAGACACGGAGGTGTCCACCATTGAGGAGGTGCCATTTGTTGTTGAGGTATCCATTGATGACATATCTAGGGTTGTGACTAAGTACTCAGGTGATAGTAGCGCACCATATGTTGATGAGGTGCCGGGAGACATCTCCAGCGTTGATGAGCAGTTGATAGGTACAAAGGCATCTAGATCTATGCCAGAGTTACCAGAAGACAGTCACCTGTCGCTAATTGGCAAGCATGTCTTGCGTGTTGGATTGTCTATGGAGGAGCAATTGGAGTCTCATGTTGAGTCCATGATGGAGGAGGATGTGCAACCATCCTTTGGGCTAGCCATTGATGAGGGGTAGCATAGAGATCGCACGTTGGGATTTCAGCACAATTCGTTTCAGAGGCACATTGACAAGATCTACAACGTTATTAGCCCACCCTTATGCATAGGATTGCGGGAGGCAGCGTTGTCTAGACATACCCTAGGGGATGGTCAGGTTAGCAAGACTGAGCGACATGAGCTAAGTATAACACTGCATCATCTTGGAGGGCTTGTTTCTTCCACAGGGGATTGTACATTCGATCCCTCCTTTGGGATTGGGTGGCAAGAGGTACTGAGCTAGTACCCGATGGAGCAAGCTAGGCGATTGGATACATCCATGGCAACATTTCAACAGAGGCCATGGATAACCATAGGGACTCGAGGGCCAGACTGTTGTTGGGATCCAAGTGGCATTTCCCATCACATCATAGTCACGGTAGTAGCTGCATGATGGATCCGACGTTTGGGTGCACACATTTTTAGATCTCCATCAGAGCCCGAGACAACACTACTGACAAGATGGTTTGACAGGGGAGCAGACCAATTTCATGAGTTGTCTTGGCATATTGATTATGCATGGAGTCATAGGGTGATTAGCCTACTATGGCAGGAGTTGGTAGGAGGAGGTGCCATCGGCAGACCACCGGACATGGCATTACATGGATACGGTGCTCTCTCATTAGTATATTGGACAGTAGAGCTACTGAGGACAGGCACAATAGTGTCATTCCCATTGGCATGTGAGGAGTCAGACCGCTCAGGTCTTTCAGGGTAGATGGGGACATGTAGCCCACATCATGGACGGATTACTAGCATATTTATGGATGCGTTGGCACATGCAGGATGGCATATGATACAGGGACGTATGACAGTAGGCACTGGTACGCAAGGGTGCACAAGGATATGCCGCAGAGTTCAGTCTTATATAAAGGGATGCGACCTGATGCATACAGACCCAATTTTAGAACCTAGCATCTAGTGTTGTATAGAGGTATGCAGTGATGAGCAGTGGCCTGCAGAGGAGCTTGGAGATGTGTGGTTGTTTAATGTAGCATGTTGGTTTGCATTGAGCGACTCACCTCGCATCGAGTACACGTGGGGAGAGCCAGATACAGTGACACAAGCAGGATACAAGACAATACAGGATGGTACAGCAGTAGCACGGGGTATCCAGTGGTGTATAGGGATAGGTTGCAGGGTACAGTGCCAGGTTGAGGACTACAGGGATACTCGGTGGGATATAGGGGCATATGGTGTTGCACAGCGAGGTCTTGGAGGGTTGCCTCCAAGGAGACTTATGGATGGAGACACCGGCATACCTTTGGGTGTACTTCACCCAAGACTGACGGGGACACAGATGAGCGATGGTTGATAATATCCATGGGGACTCACGTGCTTGTCCCTCTTATACATCACTTACAGGCACAGACAACTTGGTTGTTGTCCTTTGACACTCTAGGTGCGAGCAGCTAGGGACAAGCAACTCATCCGAGAAATTGGGATGATACTCAACGCACTAGGGGAGAGACTTCTTAGTGGTGGCATTGGGTCAGTGCACGAGTTGACAACCACAAGTTGGGGGACGAGCTAATCATTTGTAGTGGTGGCATATCGTTCATCAATGAGCCTATGCCTGGGGAGTAGGTCACGAGGGAGACCTGTGTCACTCTTTCCACAGGGCATGTCAGGACCATGCATGAGCAAAGGGTACCGTGTACAATTGAGGCAACTTTCCAGTATGTGTCCGACCTCCAGACATTGTATTGGCACATTATCGAAAGGGCGGATGGCAGACCGAGGGGAGATGGTTAGCAGGGACAGGAGGGGTCCACATACCCTGAGTCGATTACGAGTATCGGATACCCATCTTTTGGTTGCATTGAGGGGGTAGCTCTTTGGCACACGTGGCTCCCAGCGATCATCGGTACTACATCGTGGTGGGCACAAGGTAGATTAGCATGCATCAGATTAGCCCGCGATATATGGAGCCTATATAGTGATCACATGCAGGGACTAGAGATGAGGGCCAGAGGGATTCCATTCGTTGACAGGACTATCTCGCAGCAAGTTTGGCTATGGGATGCAACGATTCAGTTGATCGATAGATCACTCATGATGAGCGGAGTCGTGGCAAAAGGTGATATAGTTCGCTCACGAGATGACACATGGGGGTTCATAGAGGGTTTTCATCATATGGGGAGGTAGAAATTCTCTGTTGTTACACAAGTTCGGAGTTAGATTTGGATGGGTAAGCCTTGGTGCCATGGAGATGCCTAGGCAAGATGTGTCTCGCCTCTTTCATTACTTCTCCATCGAGTTCCAGGAGAGGAGGATATTGACTGCGCACGATGGGGAGTTTGACATAGTGAGAGTAGCACAGCGTCAGCATTGTGGCACCACTCTGGGACTAGCAGGGAACTGGGGCATCACAGCTCTTCACAGCTCAATAACCTTTTAGGGATGCATCGACTACTGCAAGGGGAGATCATACAAATCTTCCATTGAGCTTTAGTGAGTTACTGATGGAGCAGGGGACTTCTGGTACTTTCACCGGGCAGGATAGTGAATGGAGCGAGGGGAGCTTCATATTGGACAGGATTGCCTAGGATCATGGTATTGAAGGATTCTTTTATATTAGGACAGTGTAGAGGTCAGGCACGATCCAGTGGCACATCTGGGACCCTGGCACATTTTGCAGTGACAGTGGGGAAAAGCAGTTAGAGAGGATGCTTACTTAGGCATTGCTTGAGGAAAGGCGATTTTTGGTACATTGGAGGAGCTTGCTGGATGAGGATGCCACCTGGCAGGGTGAGCACATTTTGGAGCACCTAGCTTTGAGGTTGCTTCTCAAACACATTTGTAACAAGGTGTTTCCACACATTTTTGCACAATTTTGGCTTAGGGAAAGAACCCAACATTTTTGACTTAGGTACTTAGGAAGAAATTCGACTTAATTTGGTTGCCAGTGGAAGGTGGGGGCCACCCAAGTGGGAATTTGAACTAGGCCATTCGAATGGTTTGGAGGGAATTCGAAGTGTTGGATGGAGGGGCCCACATGACGCAAGGAAGGCCCATAAAGACAAAAGGAGGAGAGAGCTCTCATTTGGATTCATTCTTACACCTTGCAATCAAAATTACTTGATTGTAATCTCTGTTGTTTAGCTGAGTCAACCAGCTGTTTAGCCACGAATCTCTGAAGCGAAAGATTCAATCTCTACTTCGGGGAACCATCCATGCCCACCCTAGAGAGGCAGTTACATAAGTATTCCAGGAGTTCCAGGAGTTCCAGGAGTGTCTACAGCACTACCATTCAGCCACAACAAGGAATGTGTATTTCTAGCTAGCTGGAGAATACGCAGGGGGAGTTTGGAGCTATCAGTGATCAAGATTTGTCAAGAGAGTTAGAGGATTGGGAGAGCAACAAAGGGTCAGCCTTTCTTCTGAGTTTTGGAGCCAACAGAGCCAGGATCCCAGCAGTTAGATTTACCGGAGGCCTGCACAAAGAGCCACCATTACGCTCACGTGGGAGTTGGAGGAAGAAATTATAGAGCTGGAGCTGGCCAGGAGAAGTAGGAGATCACTTGGACGTCCATTTGATGAGGATTGCTGGAGTTGGGAGAGCAGAGATTGACAAGATCAATCATAGCAACAGAATTCGAAAGTGGAGGAGGGCCAAGCTGTGAAAGTTCAGTCTTTGAAGGTTGGAACCAAGGGAAACCCTTTCTGGGTTTTTCTAGGTTTTGGGCAAGGATCACAATCCTGATTTTATAGAATTTTTTGGGCAGATCTTAAGGGGTCAAACAAGGGTCCCAACTCAGCCAGCAGCTAGAAGAGTTAAGGGGAATTTGGGCCAAAATTTCGAGGTCAATATTTGGCCAATTCCTTCATGGGTTTTTTTGGGTTTAGGCCAAGGAGCAAGGAGTTGAAATCTCATAATTTTCTGAGGATGGGAAGCAGTGATTCCAACCCTTCGAAGTTAGCAAACAGATCAGTTTTCTGGGGCAGCGCAATTCAGTTTGGTGCAGCAGTTGTAGCAGCCTTTAGTTCAGCATTTTCTCACCTGGGTTTTGTCAAGCTTGTCCATTGAGACAAGCCTAGGTGCACCATTCTATTTTACTATTGTATTTTGCTTCTGAAAAAGTAATAAAATGGCTCAGCCATTCTCTATTTCCAGTGTTTCCATGGGTGCTTAATGTATATTTCGTTTTTCTAATCACTAGATTATTTGCAAGCTTTGTATATCACTTACATTCCTGTTTAGGATCATTACATTAATATTGGCTATCCTACAGAGAAAAAAAATGGCAAAAATAACCTGAGGGAAATTACCCTCACTCTGAGCAATCCCGGCACTTGACTGCCTCTGAAAAGCAAGTCGTCCACCTAGCCCTTCACAGGTCCTACATCACCTCTACGCAGTCCCTCAAACGCTTCAGCTCGACTTCTGGAATTCAAGTTGTCTTGCCTGCTATTGATTGGGAAAACGCTTCTCCGACACTCTGGAACTCCTTCCTGCCCTATGGAACTGAAAACGTCTTCTTCCTTCAACAAATCAAACTACCCTCTGAAGCTTTTGCGTTGCCTCTGCGCAGCCTCTTGGAGAAATTTCAACCTCTCTACGAAGTACTCACCGGATCTGGAAAATCTTCCTCTTACTTCAGTGTCCCTGCCCCTCTCTGTCTCTGCTTCCCTTCTGGCTTGAACTCTTCCGGCTACTGCCTCTCGAAAATCGAACTCTCCAAGGAAATAGATCTCTACAAGTGTGTTCTCCATCTACCAATCGACTTCTTCTTATAATATTTTGTTGGGACTCCAAAGGCCAAGATCAAATCTTAAATGGCTAAGATTATTTCCCACTCGATCCGTGTGAGTTTCTAGATGATTCACACGTTAATTCAATTAATTCTGATTAATTACCCCTTTTTCTAAGTTTAGACTTAGGAAATATTTAAAATGGATAATAATCTAATTGAGACACTTCTTAGTGGAATTTCCAAAAACGATTTCTAGGTTATGCAGAACTCTTGTGTTTAGCCTCTCCACAAAGTTTCGAGATTAGAACACCTCCAATGCAACAAAAACTAACATGACCTAGTCGCAAATCTTCCTTAGAGGAGCCGCAGTAGCAAGGAGGTCAAATTTATACATGATCTGGTCAGCTAAAGGAGTCGTTGCCAAAAGGGGGAAGGAGGACGAGTAGAAGGATCTAGATGCAGTGCTAGGAGGTCAGGTCTACAAGAAGAAAGTCAGGTTTGAGTACTGGAGGTCAGATCTGCAAGAAAAAAGTCAGATCTAAGTGTTCGATAGTCAAATGAGTGTTGGAAGGTCAGATCTGCAAAAAGAAAGTCACATCTGAGTGTTGGAACGTCAAATCTGCAAGAAGAAAGTCAAATCTAAGTGTTGGAGAGTCAGATCTGCAAGAAGAGAGTCATATTTGAGTGTTGGAGGGTCAAATCTACAAGAAGAAAGTCGGATTTGTAGTGTATTAGTTTCGATATTTACTGTAGAAAACAGTAAGTAACTTGATTCAAAAATTAAGTAGGAGAAACTTAATTAGTTGTTGCAGTAGAAATTTGGGCATCCAAATTTTCACATGGTATCAGAGTTGCATGTGAAACAAGAGAACAGTGTTGAAAGAGCCCAGCACTAAAGGAGAAAGGGAATTCAAAATTTCTACAAAGGCAGCAATTCGAATCCCCTGAGGGTTTGCGCAATCAAGCCAGGACGGCAAGATTTTCGTGGTAAATCTCTCTCTGAGTGAGTTGACAAAGAGGTAGGATTTCCAGATCGAGATTTGTCAGCGGCAAAGGGAGCAGCGCAGCAAAAGATTCAACGAAGAGGTGTTTCTGGTGGGACGTAGTTTTCTGCAAGCAGTTGCTAGGCAGAAAGACATCAGAGGGAAGAGAATGACACAACTGAGGGAATTCTTCCTTAGAGGACTTCCAGCCAAGGAGTCTAAATTCTAAGTTGTTGAGCAGCAACGGAGAGGGGCAGATCTACAAGCTCCAACGGGGAGTGCATAGGCCAGTCTAGTGCTGTGCAGAGGAGAGAGAAGGCTATTCAAGTTGTTCGATTAGCAGAGATGGCATCCATTGGACTGAGAGATCAGGATAGGTTGGATGGGACATCCAACTATGTGATCTGGAAGGCAAGGATGTCATGCCTTCTGGATGAGCATTTTCTCAAAGTCTATGTCAACAGCATGGTAGCTAAGCCTGCGGATCCAGATCCGCTCAAGAAGTACAAAAGAGAAATGGCGAAGACAAAGAGTGATCCTCGACAGAGTGAAGGATCATATAGTCCGTCACATCGCTGACAGAAACACTGCCAAGGAGATGTGGGATGAGTTGTCGATGTTGTATCAAGGATCTTCCGAGCAGCAAAAGATGTACTTAGAGCAGAAGATGAGATCTATGCAGATGCAGAAGGGGGAACGCATTGATCCATTCTTCTCAAAGCTTCAAGAGACCCGAGATGAGTTGGCAGTTATGCGGTCAACACCTCAAGGTTCCGAGGTGGTAAGACTGGCCCTAAATTCAGTATCTGAGGAGTGGCATGTCTTTGTCCAGAGCATCCTAGGCCGGGCGACTTTACCAAACTGGGATGAAATGTGGGAAGCTCTTAAACAAGAGAAGATGAGGAGGGACTTGGTCAAGTGTAAACTTGACGGAAGCAGCAGTAGTGGGTCAAAGCCCAAGGAGGAGGAAGAGAATGCAACCCTCACATCGAAGGGGCAGTAGGTGTTGAAATTTCTAAGTCTATCCGTTAGAAATTTAATCTGCATTCTTCTGGTTTATTTCTTCTACTTGTTAAATTCAAACAAGTTATTTAAGACATAAATAACGAAATGAACACAATACAGTGTCAACATCTACAGATCATCAGCTGAAAGAAAAACAAACACACAAGTGACACCGTTATTTTTAGACAAATGTCCCAAGAAAAATCCAATGTGGGAAAACCGGTGCAGCTATTCTGAGGTTTTATTATTATGCAGTATTTCCTTGAGTGCAACTGGGTGCCAAACGGGCTCAGCCGACAGATAAAAATAAATGGCAGCAATACCTCTCTATTCAGAAACAGGGATTCAGAAAACCTGTCCCACGAAACCCTCTCCAGCAACTCTGAAGCACTGCGCTGGCCCTTCTGGCCTCTGCGTCAGCCCCAAACCCCTCTGCGTCAGCGCTCTGAGGCATTGCGCAGCCTCTGGCACTCGCTGTGTCACTCCAATTGCTCTCTGTGTGGATGACGCAGTCCCTCTGGTCTCTGCGTTGTCTCTACTGGGCTCTACATGGCCTGCTCTAGTTGTTGCTTCTCGCTCTTTGCCTCTGCGCTAGTCTCTCGGCACTGCCTCTGCCTCTCTGTCCATTACTCACTGCCCCTCGTTGCTGATCACTGATCTGACTTTGCTTAGCAAACCCACTCTAGCAAATCGAATGACTGATCACTCTGGTATATTTTCCAATTGACCCTCAAGCCTCCTCTTATACTTTTCTCGTTACTCCTTCAACAAACGAGATTAAATCTCTAATCAACGACTAAGATTAGATTTGGCTTGATCCATGACTTTTGGAACCTTCTAACCCAGTTTTATAACAATACCCATTAATATTTTATTTCTCCTAAGCTTAGACTTAGGAACTCCATTAAAAGTATTAATTATTTTAATATCTCCCAAACCGGGTACAATCTGTTCAAAGTTCCAAACCATTTCTGGGTCTTGGAGATCTCATGTGATTTAGCCTGTCCACCAATTTTCATGGCTAGAGCACATCTGATGCTACCCCAAATCAACACTCCCTCTTAGCGAGGATTGTGCTCTAGTAATACTCCAACTGAGCATCACTCTAATTATACGGCATCAGTACCTGTGCTGATGCTAGGCCTCCATTCCCAACATCCTCTACACTGCTGCATCCTGTACTGCTGCCCATGGCCCTACCACTGCCACTGTTGCATTTGTACGGTAGCTCCCTTTGCATCCGTGCTGCTGTTGGTCCATTCTGCTAACACTGCATCCCCCTCTCATCATGTTGCATCGTGCTACTGCTACTGCACTGCAACTCAGTTACTAAGAAGTAAGTAACTGATCCACCCAACTTCTGACATCCCTGTCAGGCTAGAAACACTCCCGATGTTGAAGCTCCCTCTGCCACTAACAAGTGCTCCCTCTACTGATCTCTGCGCTGCTACAACAACTCCCTGCATCTCGCACCGGTGCAAACCTCTCTATGCCATCTTGGACAGTTGCAACACTCTCATGCCTCTCGCACTGTTGCAGCCTGCTAGCCTCGCGCTACCCAGGGACTCTTGCATTGTAGCACTCTCTGTCGCTTCATTCGCATCCGTCTCTACTGACCTCTGCTAGTCCTGCTACTCCCCTTTGGGGCTCCCGTAGCAAGGTATAATCCAAGAGGTTGGGCACCTCAAGGATCCTACTCCTCATCGCCTGTAGTCCTCCTGACTACAACTCAATATCCCCCCACATCTTCTCTAGAGGTACGTGAGCACTCATGGCACAATCTTCATTTTCATCGACTTCTTTCTCCGCCTTCGCTAGCGTTGCCTTAGAGTCAGATGCCCCTTCCTTGTTCTTCATCCTTGGGCACTGGTTCGCATAATGACCCAGTTCCCCATAGTGGAAGCACTTGACCTTGGAGAGGTCCTTCTTCTTCCTCTTCTCCTGCTTTCCCACAGATTTTAGAGTTGCATCCTCTTCCTCTTCCTTCTTGATTCAGACTCCTTTGCAGCTACTTCCAATCTTGCTCAACCACTTGATCTCCTCTTGGCGAAGAGCCACTCACAATTCTTCCCAATCTGGAAGCTCTGCCCTGCCCAGTGTGCTCTGGACAAATGTCTCCCACTCCTCGGAGACTGCGTTAAGTGTGGTCCTCACCAACATCTCCTAATCCAGCGTGGCCCCTATGGAAGTCAGTTGGTCTCGGATCTCCTTCAACCCACCAAGGAAGTGATCTATTTGCTCCTCCTTCTGCATCTGGTATGACCGCAGTTGATTCTCAAGTAACATCTTCCTCTGCACGGAAGTATGCTGGTAAAATTTCTTCAAGGCATCCCACATTTCCTTTGTCGTCTCCTTCTCAGCAATATGTTAGACCACATGATCTTTGACTGCATCAAGGATGATGCACTTCGCCTTGGCCATTACCTCCTCGTACTTCTCATTAGCTACCGGGTCAAATGGGATAGCCATTAATCTCAAGGCGAAGCCCTTGATGCGATGTCTATCTAGAATGGACAAGATCCTGGCCTTCCAAACCACAAAGTTGGGCACCCCGTCCAGCCTGTCTTGATCCCTCAACCCATTCACAACCATCTCGCTGCTCTTCTGTCGACTCCTCTGTGTCTCTCTACTTCCCTCTGGAAGTTCTCATTTCGACTCCTGCTAAGTCTCTCTACTTCCCACCTGGAAGTTCTCTGTTGGACTCCCTCTGAGCTCTGATTTCCCTTCTAGAAATCCTTCTGCCAATCATCAAGTCGCCCCTCTCCAATCGTCAGTGCACCCGCAACACTAATTCGAATTCCTTGGCTAGAAATCTGCCTTGGTAGCAATAACCTCTACCTTGGTTTTGCCCTATTAGGTATTGTTCTGACCACAGTACCCCACCAGCTTAGCTCCCACAAATTGCCCATAGTTTACTATGCCCCAGCAACTGAAGGACTCAGCCTCTAGGCTTCTACGCAATCCCGACACTCGCAAAACAGCTCCCTCATCCAACTGCGTCAACCCTCCTGGTCTTTGCGTGAGCCTCTCTCTGCCCTCCTCTGCGCTAGCCTCTCTCTAGCCCAAACTGATGACGCAGTCCCTCTTTGTCAACCCTTCCTCTGTCGCTTCTAAAAGGATCAGCTTCTGTCACTCAGGGCAGCTCATTCTACTGCAAATGCTCTGCTTAGTTGATGCCTTCAACTTTCCTGTGATCTGCAACCACACTCTGATACCATGTTGAAATTTCTAAGTCTATCTGTTAGAAATTTAATCTGTATTCTTCTAGTTTATTTCTTCTACTTGGTAAAGTCGAACAAGTTATTTAAAACATATAAATAACGAAATAAAACCAATACAATCTCAACATCTACAGATCATCAGCTGAAAGAAAAACAAACACACAAGTGACATTTTGGACAAATGTCCCTGGAAAAACCCAATGCGGAAAACCGATGCAGCGATTCTGAGGGTTTATAATTATGCAATATTTCCTTGAGTACAACTGGGTGCCAAACTGGCTCACCCGACAAAGAAAAATAAGTGGCAGCAATACCTCTCTATTCGGAAACAAGTATTCAGAAAACATATCCCACAAAACCCTCTCCAGCAACTCTGAAGCATTGCGTTGGCCCTTCTAACCTCTGTGTCAGCCCCAAACCCCTCTACATCAGCCCTCTGAGGCACTGTGCAACCTCTAGGACCCTCTGCGTCACTCTAGCTGCTTTCTGCATGGATGACGTAGTCCCTCTGGGATCTGCGCTATCTCTGTTGGGCTCTGCGTGGCCTGCTCTAGCTACTGCTTCTCGCTTTCTGCTTATGCATTGGTCTCTCGACATTGTCTTTGCCTCTCTATCCATTACTCACTGCCCCTCGCTGCTAATCACTGATTCGACTTTGCTTAGCAACCTCGCTCTACCAAATCAAATGACTGATCACTCTGGTGTATCTTCCAATTGACTCTTACACTTTTCTCGTTGGTCCTTCAACGGCGAAGATTAAATCTGTAATCAATGGCTAAGATTAGATTTGGCTTGATCCATGACTTTTGGAACCTTCTAACCTAGCTTTATATTGGTACCCATTAATATTTTATTTTTCCTAAGTTTAGACTTAGGAACTCCATTAAAAATATTAAATTTTTTAATATCTCCCAAACCGGGTACAATCTGTCCAAACCATTTTTGGGTCTTGGAGATCTCATGTGCTTTAGCCTCTCCACCAATTGTCATGGCTAGAGCACATCCGATGCTACCCCAAATCAACAACAGGAGCAACGGAAGAAGAAGAAAGATGTTTCAAAGATCAAATGCTTCAGGTGTGGTGAATTTGGTCACTACGCAACATAGTGTCCTCTCAGAAAGGAAGACAAAGATAAGAAGCATGATCCGAAGGTTACAGCCGCGAAGATCGAGGAGGAGGAGTTCGCCATGACAACCCAAGCATCTCCAGGAGGGAGATGGGGTGATCTAGAGCGGTAGTTCGATAGGACTGCAGATGGGCAGGATCCTTGAGGAGCCCACCTCTCGGATCAACTCCTTGCTACCGGAGCCCAAATCAGAAGTAGCAGGATGAACCAGTGTTAGTTGGTGCAGAGGAGTGCTGGAGTCACAGTTGCAGTGGTTAGTAGCGCCAGAGACTAAGTATTGTGGACCAGTGTTGGCAACAGTGCAGATGGCACAGAGCAGAGGTCAACAGGCAGCGCAAAGGCTTCAGAGGGTCGGCGTAGAGACTAGCAACAGCCAGACTGTAGCAACAAGATGCATCATACTGAACACTTGTTCAGTAATTTGGGATTCTTTTCCATTTCTGGTGCAGTAGCAGCAGTAGTTGGAGAAGAATGTAGTGCCGATGCAGTTGGCAGTGGTAGTGCCAGCAGCAACATGGATGCAAAGTTGAGAGGGAGTTGCAGTACAGATGCCGTGTTGACATTGGCAGGGTCAGCAGTAGTATAGGTGCAGCATTTACGCAGCAGTTGATAGACAAGATGTCAGACATCATCACCACAGAAGGAGATGTTACATAACAGAGTGATGCTTCAGTAGGTTGCATTGCTAGAGCATATAGTGTTGATATCTAGTAGCATCAGATGTGCTCTAAGTCTCAAATTTTGCAGGGAGGCTTAGACACATGCATTCTCTAATACCTAGAAATCGTTTTGGGAAATTCCACCCGGAGACAGATTTATTAAAATAATTAATTATTTGTAATGGGAAACTACGTCTAAACTTAGGAAATTAAAATAATTAATGGGTATTAATCTAAATTGTGGGTGTAGCTTCTAGAAGAAGACAAGGATCAAGCTGAAATGATCTAAGACATTGATTAGAAGTTAATCTAGGTCCTTGGTTGTCCAACAGAAAGATATAAGAAGAGGCTTGAGGGGAACTTGGAGAACACACACAGAGGGGAGATCAGAAGTTCGATTTTCTGAAGCAGAGAAGTTGCTGCAGAGATTTTCGATAGTGATCTTTTGCAAAGAGGGGCAGGGATAGTATCTGAAGGGAAATCTTTCCCAGTCGAAGAATACTCAGCAGAGAAGAGAGAGAGAGAGATCTAGTAGAGGCAGCACAAAGCCAGAGAGGCTGACACAAAGCCACGCAGAGGCAATGTAGGCTAATGCAAAGGTAGGGCAACCGCCTTGACGAAGTCCAAAATTTGCTGGAGGTTTCGATTTCTGTTGTTGGAAGTTGAGGTGTGAGACCGGGAGAGCAGACGTCAGAATCTCAGAGGCAAATCGATCAGCGAGGAAGAGTGACACAGATCCTAGATAGTGTGACGCAGACACTGCGCAAAGGCAACCAGGGGTTGTTCATTCAAGGGCTAGATCAGCCAAAACTTCGAGTGATAGTGTGAGGTAATCTCACAAATATCTCTGTCAGTGATATTCTCTGTAACTGGATTGTCGGGAAGGCATCTAGAGATTGTATTCAGAAATTATTACTGCATAATAATAAAACCCTCAACTGTAGCACCAGTTTTCCCGCATTGGCTTTTTCCAAGGACATTTGTCCAAAAATCACTGTGTAGATGTGTTGTATCTCTTTCTTGTTTAGTTTCTTATTTTCGCTTATAATTTAAATGGTGTAGATTGCAGTGTATTAGTTTCAATATTTACTGTAGGAAACAGTAAGTAACTTGATTCAGAAATTAACAAGTAGGAGAAACTTAATCAGTTGCTGCAGTAGAAATTTGGGCATCCAAATTTTCATAATATACTCCACAAGGGAAGGTGAACCACTCACCCTGTGCTCATATAACTCCAAGAAGTACCCCAAGCCCCCCAGGAGCTCCCAAAGCTCAATGTCCAACTCAAACGGGACCCTCATGGGAGGGTCTTTCCAAGACTCCAAGTCTCTCTCAGAAGGCTAAGAACTTGTCCTTCCCTAAGGGTTTCATGAGGGTGTCAACAACTTGTTCATCATTCCTGATATGATATCAATATGCTTGGATCAGTCATGGAACACGGGATTCTCTTAAAGGTGAACCCCACATTGGTTGTCACAATAAATGACGGCAGTATCCAACACATGCTCAAATAGCTCACTGAAGAGCTTCGCCAACCAAATAGCTTCACAACAAGCCATACTAGCTGCAATATATTCAGCCTTTGCAATTCTTGGTGTAACAAATTTTTGTTTTTTGCTCATCCATGAAATTGCAGCAGATCCCAAAGAAATAAACATCCAGATGTGCTCTTTCTATCCACCACACTACCAATCCAGTCAGCATCAGAATATCCATCTAGCCTCAGATTCTTGGCAGTATATCTCAGTCCGTAGTTGATAGTGCCACAAAGATATCTTACAAGATTCTTTGCAACAACCCAATGTACATGATGAGGCTCAACCATAAATTGACTCAAAGTATTTACAACAAATCATATGTATGGTTAAGAGTTCACTAAAAACATCAAGGCCCCCACAAGTTGTCCATATTCAGAAGGATTTTCCAATTAGGGACCAGCAACACTTCTGCATAGTTTCTTGAAATTTAGTTCCAATGCAGTAGACAGTCTTACATTCCACCATACCACATCTTTCTAATAGCTTCACAATGTATTTCCCTTGAGAAAGGAAAAGCTCGCCTGGCTTTTGCTAGACCTCCAGGACTAGGAAGTAATACACCAGTCCTAGGTCCTTCATCTTGAATTCAAAATCAACTCCCTCTTGCATTGATAAACGAGAGGGTCTGCACCATTCAAAAATAGATCATCGACATACAAGACCAAAATAAGTGGCATGTCCTTTTCAACCTTGAAATACAGTTTTGGATCAGCATAGTTCCTTGTAAATCCCAGCTTCATAAGATAACTATCAATCCTCTCATACCAAGCCCTAGGGGCTTGCTTTAAGCCATAGAGGGCTTTCTTCAACCTGCATACATGTGTTTTTCAATATTGTACTTCAAACCCTTGAGGTTGTTCCAAGTAGACTTTCTCCTTAAGTGAGCCATGCAAGAAAGCAGTCTTGACGTCCATTTGATGTAAGTTCCATCCATGATTGGCAGCGAGAGCAATTATAGAGCAACTGGTGCAAATATATCATCATAGTCAACTCCTTCCTTCTGAGAGAAACCAAGAGACGTGAACCTTGCCTTATATTTTTCAGCACTTCCATCAGCTCCATGTTTATGTTTGTAAACCCATTTTGAAGTGACCATAGACTTGTCCTTAGGTCTAGGCACCACTTCCCAAACATCATTTGTCATGATCGATTCATATTCCTTAGACATAGCATCTTTCCATACTCGGTGCTTCACAACTACTTCAAAAAAGGTTCAGTTTGAATGATAGTACTCATGGCAGCCAAGTAGCCTTGATACCTGTTGTGCTTCTTACTTTCTCGAAATGTTCTTCTAGGAGCACATGTTATTTAGCATCTTCAAGTGTATCCTTGATCCATAGAGGTCTTTTCCTTGAGGTAGAGGATCACAACGAGGTGGATCAAGAGGATACATCGGGCCATCAACAATGGGCATAGGCTCATCCATCGAAGGTTCTTCTTCTTTTTCAGTAGCATCATCAACCTTTCTTGAAATGGGGAAATCTTTGGCTTTCCTGAGGACAGTGTCTTCATCAAAGGTAGCATCTCTACTTACTTCTACATCTCTTTGACCAGGTACATAAATTTTATATGCCTTTGAATTTTCATTGTATCCAATGAATACACCTTTCTTCCCATAAGCTTCCAACTTATTGCTTTTCTCTTTGGGCACATGAAAATACACAGGATAACCAAAGATTCTAAAATGAGAAACATCAAGTTTCTTACCAGTGAAAACGTCTTTGGGTGTCTTGAAATCCAAGGCTTGATGAGGGCTCTTATTTTGAACATATACAACAGTGTTAGCAACTTCTCCCCACAAGAATTTTGGTAGTCCTTGATCATAGATCATGGCACAAGTGGCTCCCATAATAGTTCGATTCTTTTTTTCAGCAACACCATTTTTCTTTGGAGTGTATGGAACAGTTGTCTCCCTCTTAATGCTAGCCTCTTTGCAAGAGTCATTGAATTCATTGGAATCATATTTGGTTCCATTGTCAGTCCTCAATGTCTTGATCTTCTTTCCTATTTGATTCTCCACCAACGCTTTGAAAGAACATAACCACTTGAACACTTCATCCTTCCTATTCAAGAAATAAATCCATGATTTGTGTGAGAAGTCACCCACAAAAATTGCATAGTATGTGTATCCTCCTATTGAAGTTACGGGCAAGGCACTAGACAGGTCAGAATGGATCAATTGAAGAATATCAGTTGTCTTGCTTTCACTAGAAGGGAATGGTCCCTTTGTATGTTTCCCAACTGCACAACCTTGACAGACTCCTTCATGGTTCATATGAAACTCGGGCATTCATGTGACCATATTCCATATGCAACTGGGGTAAGGCTTTGTAATGTAAGTGGGCAAATCTTCGGTGCCATAACTCACATTGAATAGAGGTATCACTTACAATGCTCCCAATGGACTTCCACCAACTTGATAAAGACCATTAACGCTAAATCCAAGAGTAAAAGCTTCTTTGAAGTTTCTATGAGATACACATACCTTTCCGTCAATGAAACCTACCTTGAAGCCTGTGTCTTCCATCGCAGAAATAGACACCAAATTCTTCTTCAAATCGGGCACATACAAGATTTTCTAAAGATGTATGGTTTGACCATAATTCAAGTGAAGAGTAACAGTTCCTATCCCTTTTATGAGGTAGGTGGTATTATCTCCAAGAATACTATTTAGATTAGTTTTCTTCTCAACTAAATTTGAGAGGGCCTCCTAATATCCGACGAAATACCTTGAGGCTCCACTATGAATTAACCAGTGATCCAAACTATCCAAAGGAGAGGCAATAGATAGCGCAGAAATTAGATAGAATTCATCTTGTTTTTCTACAACATTATTTTCATCATACCTGACATTTCTTGTCCTTTTGGAAGGTCGATTATTTCCTTCTCAAGCAACGGGAGCATTCCTATCTCCTTTATTGCTATACGTGTTGTTTCTTTGATTGTTATTGCTTTTGTAGTTGTTGTTGTTGTTGTCATCCCTTGGAGGATTTTTCATATGAGGACACTCTCTAGCATAGTGGTCAAACTTTTTGCAATTGTAGCATCTTCCTTTGCCTATTTCTTTGAATCATTTCTTAGATCCCCGACCTTGTCTCCTTGAATTAGATGGACCAGCGTCATTCCTTCTTTTAGGATGTGCAGAGAAAGTAGTAGGTTCATTTCCATTGTAGGACTTATCTCTCTCCATCCTCCTTGTTTCCTCTTGAGTGCATCTAGCTAGTAGCTAATCAAAACCAAGTATCCTGTCATTATTGAGAATGGTGGTGACAAATGTATCCCATGGCCTTGAAAGACCTCCAAGAGCAATGAGAACTAAGTTGCACAAAACACCGAAACGTTTCAGAGTTTCTGAAATAGAACGTTTAAAAACGCTACCTCCCAAAAATGGAAACGTCAGTCGAAACTTCAACCAAAACATCATATATATATAAATATGAGTGAATAACACATTATCTTGCAAGAAAAAAGGGAATAAGACCCATAGATGACAATTTGGAAGGAAAAACAAGTCTATATTAATTCCCATAGATGATTACATGATGGTCGATTTTTGGCCAAGTTTTGGAGCTTCGGGTATTGTTATGGCCCGAAACCCCGAGTTCCTAGAAGTTTCGTGCAAAATAAAATGAGTAAGTTCCCTGCCAGCGGTAACTTCTTCAATAGATAGGTGGTCATTCTTCACTTGAGTTATTCTCATAAAATAGGATTGGATAGACTCTCCTTTATCCGTCTTAATATCCTTTAGCTTGTTCTTGAGAAAGAGGATTTGATTTGCATTGTTCACTTTGAACATCCCAACCAACTTATCATACATTTCCTTAGAAGTTCCAAATTAAAAAATATAGGCAACCAAATGTTTTTGAATGGAGTCAAATCAAAATTTTCTTAGCTTAGACCTCACCTTTTCTATACTTTGTCCTGGCAGCAACAGGTGCATTTGAAGGAGAGTCCAAGGCCAAATCAAGAGTCATCTTCCAGACATGATAATATGACTTGTCATTGAGCTTATCATCTGTCTTGAAATATGTAGTTGCCATGGAGACTAGTCCTTGTCAACAAATATCTTGGTGATTGCTTTTTCTCTTGCTTGGGCTTGTCCTCACCTGAACTCTGATGCCATGTTAATTTTAGATAACTATGGTATGTTCTATGCTTGCAACAATTACCCAATGACAATTCCACTTTAATTTCCAATAGCAATTACATAAACCACTAATTCACATTGGCAGTAACTATAGATAGAACATAAATAATAAAATGCAGAAGACAAGTCAAGACAAGAGAAATCCAATATTTGGCTAAAGCCAGGGAAAAACCCCAGGATGGGGAAACCCTTAATCAATCCTTCTTATTATCAAATGTCAAATGTTTAGCAGAGAGAGAATGTCCAACAGAGTACAATGATGAAAGTCAAAGTCAATGTGACTTGACTTTTGCAAATTACCCAAACCAATGTAAATTTGATCAGTTTGATGAAGTTTTGCAATTCTGTAAAGTCAACAGCAGTCAACATGCCCTAACCAATCAGTAGTCACCGATCAAAACACCTCCTTTTGAGCTGGGTCAAATTTAGTGAAACTCAGCCTTCCTTGGTGGTCAAATACCAGCAAAAACATTCAACAAAATGATGGTCAAACCTAGTCAAATGATGAGGTCAACTGGCGGTCAAAACAATCCTGCAACTTTGTGGTCAACCCTAGTCAAGCAACTCCTTTTGCCTCGGTTTTTGTGCCAGATAATGCGGCTTGCTAGGACAGGTCTTCTCCTAGTCAAAGTGCAGTCAAATAAACCCTTAAAAGTCCAAAAGGCAACATTGGTCAAAGTATCCTCTAATAGAAAGTCAACACATGTCAAAACAGCGCCAAGAACTCGCACATGTGAATAAGAACAGGTTGCCTCATACTTGTATGAACCAATCAATAAAGGAGAGAGAAGAAAATCATGTGTTGTCGATATGCCAAATGAGGTTGAGGGTCTCCTTAATTTAAATGTGTTGGAGGGAGATCAATTTGTCTAATTTACCCCAAGCCGACCTTGACAAATGTGCTCTTGTGGACTTGACATCAAAAACAGATTTATCCTTGTCCAAATTTAGAGCTTCCAAGGTCAATTTTGGTCCTCTCAAAAAGAGGAATATTGTCCAATAATCATCTTAGGCCAATAAGCTGCCCAAAGTCGAATTTGGCCCTAGTTGCACATTTTTACAAATTGTTTAGGATCAAGAGTCAAATAGGTCACCAAAATACAAGAATACGAATTAGAAATTTGACTCAAGTGTTGAGAAATCAAGATGCTTGTAGCTTAAGGTTGATTTCTCTTACTTGATAATTACTTGTGAATGTTTTTTGGCTTTTTATTTCTTTTATTATGTTCTCTTCATCAAGCAATTACCAAAATATACAAAACATGAAGATCACATGAGATAAAGAACACAAAGATGTAGGCTCTAAGCAAAAGGGCAAAACCCCACAAGGGGGGAAATCCATGAAAATCCTCTTCTTAGAATCAGATCAAAGTGAGATTCCAAGTCCAAGACTTCTACAAAAGCCCCAAGTCAACCCTCCTCCAAGTCTTCTTTCAACAAGTCAAAGTCAACAAGGTCAACATTGGTCAAACCTCTACAATTCTGGTCAAACTAATGAAAATTTCCGACCTGCAATGATGGTTGAATTTCGGCCTTGTAACAACCTCAGAAACCACAAAAAAACTAACACGTTTGAGCAAAAATTAGGGCAGAAAATAGAAATTTCTCCCTCCTTTGACTTTGCTTTCTCTCATTTGATTTTAGTTGTTTATTTTCCTTTTCTTGCACAAAAATCGATGTGATTGGTTGCAAGATCAAATAAGGTCGAACTGCCTTCCATTTATACATGTCTAGGAGGTCGAACAGCTCCCTCTTCTAGGTCGAGTTGTCCAGGCAAGGCCGACTTGGTCTTGTGGATAACAAGTTGACTTTTCTTACTCAAACAAAAAGATTTTTCTTTTCCTTACATGAATTCTATTTGTGACTTTAACTCAATTACATTTCTTTGACTCATAATAAATTTTCTTCCAACTCAACAAACCCTATAAGCATGAAGGACATGCTTTGACTAGAAAAATAAAATATAATAAATGAATATAAAGAATACATCAATAGTACATTTGAGTTACATTATGAAGACCAACACTAGTAACATTTCCAACACTCACTCTTAACTCGGGAGGTATTCATAATGGCACAACAGGATACTCTCAAATTAAAATATTCTCACAAGGGATTCGAATTGATAAGCATCATCATAACCAGAATTGTCAAATATAGCAAGGCCTTGACTAACAAGCTCTATCTCTCCACAAAATCATAGCACAATGCTGGGAGGCATAAATTTGGACACCCACTGCCTCTCTACGCATATTCCCCATCCGGATATTCACCAAGTATGTCCTCACAGGGCTATTCTTATCTTGGATACCCATCCTCAAAGAATATCGGTCCTCAGGACTATTCTTATCTTGGATACAAATCCTCAAAGAATATTGGTCCCAGATGCTTATCCAATCCACCATTCTCACTACCAATGCCTTCACTAGGCTTATGGTTATTAGTCCTAGCCATAGTACATGACACATGGAGAATACGGTGTCTACCCTCACTCCCTCTCAACCAGGGAGGAAATCATCACTCCCTCTCAAACAGGGAGGAATAACCACAAGCCTAAGCTCGTCTCGAAATTACTCATCAATGCATCGACTACTTGTTCTTCCGTGGAGATTTGTTGTAGCTTTTCGACTCCCATATGCATCATACTTTCAAGTCGTAAAACACCTCGACCTTTCCTAGTTCTCTAACTATCTTCACGCAGCTTTGAATCCAACAGGTCATATCGTCATCAAGTAGTTCATCAAACACTTTATGGAGCCAAACTTCTTCATAGCTGATTTTCATAAGCCTTCATAGAATTCTACTTTCATGTTCTTTCAAGAAATCATATCATCTTTCAATTATCATCAATAGTATCTCTATTAGCAATAGTACATGTCAAACCAATTAATGTAGAACAAATTATAGCTACCCCTTTCTAGCTGAGGTGGGTGAACTTCTTCCCGATCAATATCAAATCCAACATATTGTCAAATGATCAACAAACTATCTTATGACTTCTAGTATCAGTTCACTGCCTTTTCTGCCTTACACACTTTTCCTAGAAGCCATACCATATCCCAAATAATATGAATATCATTATAATAATTTCCAAATCAATTAAAGTGACCTCTAGTCAAGATGTAGGATTTTTCATGTCAGTTTATACTGCTACCTCCTTCTGAGGTCAACATTACTTCCTTCGCATATAAATTATGCCAATGATGTGTTCAGGTGCTAGACCAAGACAAGTGATGTTGTCATAGAACTATCAGTCAACCATCAAGGAGAGTCTTAATGAATTGACTTTCCTTCCAACATTCTATGAGAGATGTGTCTTGTCCAAACCAATATCACATGGTTCGGGTTCCAATTCGGGTTCGGCAATGATTAGGTTCGGTTTGAGTTCGAAAATATTTGATGAGGTTCAAATGAGGTTTGGATGAGGTTCGCCATTAGGTTGATGGGTGTGTGTGTGTGTGTGTATATATATATAATGAATTATAAGATAGAATAATAGGGAATCAACATCAGTACACATCAAAAATGTTATCAAGGACATGGAAACTACAAGGATAAATTACAAGCTTGAGTTGTGACATGAGGTTATGAGTTTTGATCTATGGACTTGGTCAATGGCTATGAGGTTCAATGAGGTTTGCCCAACCTCAAAAATATTTTAAGGTTCACGAAAATTCGAACCTCAAGGTTAAAGTTCGACAAACATTTTGACATAGGTCCAAACAAAAAAATATCATGTTATGTTATTGACTTTCTGCCCAACTGTATTTCATGCACCATATTCTTCCTTCAACTTCCTCTAAAGATATGAATCCTTTTCTAGATGTCTAAAGAAGAACCTTTTCTAAATAGGCATACTTCTTCCTTTCATGTTGTCATTCAATTGACTTCTTTTGAACGAACTTGCTACTTTAACCTTGTTTGAAGATGATATCCATGAATGATGTGTTGAAAAGTGTAACTAGGTTCGGTCTTCATAATGACATGTAATTATGATTTTATGTAATGAGATGTAAATAAGAAAAATGAAATTATTATATAGACTTGCTTCATGGGTTTCATGAGCAAGGGATTTTGTTTGAGTCAAGAATCAAGACTCCCATTGAGAGTCTTTAGGGTTTATTCATCTAGTCATAAAAAAGTCAATGTAATGTAAATGAAGTCATATTACACTTTGTAAAAAGGTCAATATTGTCTATGTAAAGTATCCTCCAAGAACTTGTCACCTAACCTCTTTAAGTCGGCCTACAAACAATGAAGAAGCTGCAAGAACAAGTCGGCCTACCTCCAGCTGTCAGGTCAGCTTAAAGACCCAGTGAAGAGGTGTATAAATAGAGGAACTCAGCCTCCATTCTAAGCAAGAAATTCGATCTGATTTCAGTGAAGGGAAGTGCAGAAGGAAGTGCCAAAAAGAGGCAATGAAAAGGGTTTTCTCTAAGGCTAAAAAGGACACTATTCTAGGGCAACGATGAAAAATCTTATGGGGCAAGCGAAGAAGGATCTTCTAGGGCAACGAAGAAGGAATCTTCTATAACAAGTGAAGGGGGCAGTAAATAGGTTTCTTCTGGGATAGCGAAGAAAGGAATCTTCTAGGGCAGCAAAGGAAAAGGCTCTTCTGGGTACTAAAAGTAGAGACCGAGTTTCTCCAAAAGGACCTAGAGACCGAGATTCTCTAGGGAAGTTGTGAAGGTGCAGTATAAGGGATAGAGACTGAGTTTCTCTAGAAGGAGCCGAGAAAGAGCAATTCTAGAACAAAGGCAAAGGAAGGAAGGAAGACAGCATCAAGGTGGGTGACAAGGTTCTTGAGAGAATACTATAGTCAAGGGTTTGTGTCATGGTCTTGGTACTTATCAATTGAAGATCTAGAAGAACTTTTCAGGTTTTCCTCTCAAGAGGTGAGAGGTTTTGGCCCTGGTTGGGGAAGCCTATATAATGTGTCACTTGTCTTTATTTATTTTGGTAATTGTCTTGATGAAGAGAACACACTAATAAGCTAACAAAGAAAAAGATCACAAGCTAAGAAGTACAAACATATCACAAGCAATTATCAAGTAGAGAAATTGTTAACATTGAATGCCCTATATTTTTCAAAATCATGAGATTCCTTCTTTTTGATGAGAGATGATTCCATGTTGCGTCTAAACTATCTCCATACTTTCATACTTCTAGACTGCTTCAATGTTGCTTCCATGTTCTTCTAGTCGAATAGTCTTCTTCTACATTCTTTTGATTCTTCCATTCAAATGCTAAACTTTGGTAGTATCGCTAATCTAGTACTTAAAACAAAATATCATGTCAGGAATACCTCTACCGTTGCATAATGACCTTGATTCTGCTATGGTTTTGCTTCTATTGTAAATCTTGTAGCCCTAGCTTGTTAGATGACTACTTCTAAATATTCATGATGAAATTAACTCCTTCGGTGATTGTAGAATACTTGTGATTGTGGAATGATGTGTAGACAACTTTTGATGACCCAAACTCTTCTATTATGGTTAGTTAGATGATGTGATGATTGCTTTCAACTCCAACTAATTGTCCCTTCATGTAGACTCTACTTCTTTCAATGTTATATGCTTCTATAGTGACTCTATACTTTACGAATCCCAAGAACCTTCTACACAAATGTAAAAGTAACTGCTACTCTAACATCTTAACAAATGAAAGCAAACTGCTTACAAACTCGGTATTCACCAATTTCTTCAATAGTAAAGATCCTTCTTGTCTTCAATGTTTGGTTTCTTCTCGACTTCTTTATCTTCTGCAATGTGAGCTTCACTTCTATCTTTCCTCTTGCTCTTCTTCTTGTTCATAGGATCTTTGGGACAATCTCTTTTATAATATCCATATTCGTTGCAATGAAAGCATTGCACTTTAAACATGTCTTGGTTTCCACATGGTCGATTGTTGTTGTTGTTATTGTATCTACGACGAGGTTCAAATCCTCCAAATTTGCCAAACTTCTTCCTTGCTCTGGCAGCAAAAGCTTGAGCATTTTCATCATTGGATTTGGTGGCGTCCTTGGCTTTTAACCTTGCTTCTTCTACAACAGATTGTGCCCAAAGTTTTTCAAATGTTGGAGTTTCTTTTCTTGCATAGATGCTACTTACAAAACCACTCCAATCTGGAAGTAGGGCATTGAGTATGCAAGTGATTAATTCAAAATCATATATGGCTTCTCCAAGACCCTGAAGTTGATCCTTCAATTTTGCGATTTTCATAAGGTACGAGACCACATCTTCATCTTTTGATATTCTCGTGATTCCATCGTAAAAAAATTTGATTGGTAGCATTGACAATATAATTTGATCAATTTGTCATAGACTTCTTTGGATATGGAAAAATCTGAAACAAATGGGATAAGATGGTCTTTTATAGACTCAAAGAGGATCCTTTGAGCCCTAACTTCTCCCTTATTGTACTTGGCCACTTCTTGTGCCTTGTCCTTATTCTTTGAGGATCCTTTGAGCCCTAACTTCCCCCTTATTGTACTTGGCCACTTCTGGTGCCTTGTCCTTGTCTGGTTCTAGAACTTTGCCTAGAACGTAATCCATGACTTCATTTTCTATGAGAACCAAATCAATTCTCTTTTACCAAGCCTTGAAATTAGAGGCTCCATCAAGCTTTTTGCCTTCCTTACAAATAGATCGCATTTGACTAGAATATTGAGACGTGGAATGTAATAAAGTATTTACTTGTCAAAGAAGAGTGAGTTGTTATAGATGTGTTCCAAGAATGTTCATAATGCTTCCAAGAGTCTCCAAAGATTTCCTTGAGTCGTCGCTTGCTGAAGTGATGTCTTCAAGGATGTCTACTACAATAATGTATTCAAGCTATTATGATGACTTCTTCAATGATGGATGATGATTGAACAAGAACTTGTCAATGTTTTCAAGAGCCCTTAAAGAGAGATAGTTGCTACAATGGTTTCCTTCAAAAGCAAATGATGACTACTACAAAGATGATGGTCTTTGGATCTTCCTTATGCTCTTGATAAAAGAATATCTTCAAGTATAACTACTACAAGTAGCATTCTTCAATATAGTTGATGATTGTTGTAGAAGTGTCTTCAAATGTGCCAGCAAGATGTGATCCAAAAGTTGTCCTTCCTTCACCTTAGCTCTGATCCCATGTTGAGAAATCAAGATGCTTGTAGATTAGGGTTGATTTCTCTTACTTGATAATTGCTTGTGAAAGTTTACTGGGTTTTTATTTCTTTTATTGTGTTCTCTTCATCAAGCAATTACCAAAATATACAAAACATGAAGATCACAAGAGACAAAGAACACAAAGATGTAGGCTCCAAGCCAGGGAAAAACCCCACAAGGGGGAAAACCAAAGAAAATCCCTTTCTTATAGAATCAGATCAAAGCGAGATATCCAAGACCAAGACCTCCACAAAAGCCCCAAGTCAACCCTCCTCCAAGTCTTCTTTCAACAAGTCAAAATCAACAAGTTCAACGTTGGTCAAACCTTTGCAATTCTAGTCAAACATTTGAAAATTTTGGACTTGCAATGATGGCTGAATTTTGGCCCTGTAACAGCCTCAGAAACCATAGAAACTCTTGCACGTGTGAGCAGAAATTAGGGCAGAAAACAGAAATTTCTCTCCTTTGATTTCGCTTTCTCTCTCCTTTGACTTTCGTTGTTCTTCTTCCTTTTCTTGCACAGAAATCGATGTGATTGGTTGAAAGATCAAATGAAGTCGAATTGCCTTCTATTTATACATGTCCAAGAGGTCGAATAGTCGCCTCTTTTAGGCCGACTTGTCCAGGTAAGGCCAACTTGGTCTTCTTGATGATAAATTGACTTTTTTTACTCAAATAAAATTATTTTTCTTTTTCTTACAAGAAGTCCAAAAGGGACTTTGACTCAACTACATTTCTTTGGCTCAATAAACACTATGAGCATGAAGAACATGCTTAGACTAGAAAAATAAAATATAATAATGAATATAATGAATACATCAATAGTACATTTGAGTTACATTATGAAGACCAACAATAGTTACATTTCCAACACCAAGATCGTTTGGGGGCAAGGCCTAGCAAAAAAGTTGACTGAAGGAAACAATCACGCTATCCAAATGGGAGAGAAAGAGCAAATTTGCGCAACTACTATACAAATAGAAGAGCATGAGTGGTAATGTGATATCATATACTTCCTTAGAAATTTTGTTAAATATTGTAGCTCGAACAAGTGCTCCAACCTTGAGAGGTGTCACTAAGGCTAGGGACACAAAGAAATTTATTATCTCCAAGCCCATGTAATTTTTCCTAAGTTTCACCTAGGGAAAATGTCTTAATTAAGTCAATTACTGATTTTTTAAATATTTCCTCAGTTAAAACCTAGGAAAAGTTGATAATTAATTGACATTAGTTGAGATAAGATCGATTTGCCTCTAGAAACTTGTAGAAAGTTTCTAAAGATGATCTTAGCCATTGATTAAGATAAGATAACTTCTAATCTTGGTCATTCATTTGTGAATGAGAAATCATATAGGAAAATCGATGGTCAGCATTGAAAACAAATCATTCATCGAGTTGAGTTGAATTGGATGAGTTTTCCGAGAGACACTAGGAGGATTTCAGTAGAAGTGATTGAGGAAGAGTTTTGCAAGGTTTATTCTTCATCTGAGAAGACTTCCAGCTTCTGAGTTTCAAAGGGAGTTTCGTTGGCCAAATTAGTCTACAAAGAGGGTCGAGTTATTTTTCTGGAGGCAATGCGAGTTTCCCGGAGGCAATGTGAATTGTCAAAATTGCCAATGCAAATTGTTGGAGGTAATGCGAATTTCCAGTATGATTTTTCCAGAGGACGTGCGAGTTTGTCAGGAGGAGGTGCAAATTGACGGGAAGGTTGTGCAAGTGTTAGGGTGGCTATGTGATTTGTAGAAGGGAAGTCGTGGGTCTTTCCTAGTTCAATTTAATCAATAGTGGTGTAGATAAATTTGTCAAAGCTTTTCCAATGAGAGGCAAACAGTTTATGTAATTTTTCGTAGCAGATTTTTTGAAGATTAATAATAAAAGCGTCGATCCGAAAATTGGTTTTCCCCACATTGGAGTTTTTCCAAGGACATTTGTCCAAAATTATTTATGTCATTTCTGTGATTGGTTTCACGTGTATTCCACTACAAATATTATTTGGTGAATGGTGTTGTTCATGTTTTTATTCATTACTTTCAGCTGATAAATTAATTTTGTTGTGTATAAGTAATCGGAATAATTAATTGGGTTAATAGCACTTGTTGTCGCCGAAATTTTAGATAAAATATGCGACAATGCTCAAGACGGGGGTTGTCACTTTGATCTCCGCCCTCTCCATTCTAGCTATCTCCCTAAAGCAAGCTATGGGGGGTAGTCGCTATGAAATGTGAAGATGCAAGACCCGTCGGGAACCGACAAGCCCGAGAGACACAACTGGATGGCCTAGCAACTGGTTAATCTAGCAAGTTTAAATCAGTGTTGAAAATATCGATATCGGCAAAATATCGGCGAGGGTCCAGAAAACATCTCATCGGCAATATCGGCAAAAATATTGGCAAATATCGGCAAGCATAAAAAATAATTTTTTCAAATTTTTAAACATAGTCGATATTTTGCCGATATTTTCAAAATATCGCGATATTTTGCCGATATTTTCTCGGCGATATATCGTTTTGCCGAAAATATCGCGATTTTTCGAATATCGCCGATATATCGCCATTATTATCAACAGTGGTTTAAATATCATATTAAACTATCGTGAAATACCAATGCCTTAATAGTGTCAAATACTTGCTTTGTGTTAATTACATACCAAGTAATCGGATGAACAGTTGTTGCTTTAGGGTGCTTCACTATCCTATATGAAATGCAACACCTAAAATCTAAGTCAAATGCAGAATCTTGGTTTATTTTAAATTAGATGCCTACCTAGATGAATCCTTCCTCTCAACTATTTGAAGCTAGTCTCTAGAGTAGGTTGTGAGAGAAACCAAAGGGAAGCAAGTTATGGTTTGATTAATGATCCCTCCCCTTGAGTTCTAACCACCCAATGCCTCTGGCGAAGCAAAGACTGTGGCTCTAAGAACTGCAAGGCCATTGTGTTAACCACTAAAGAGGGTCTAGACTTCACAAGTTGGGTGAAAAAGGTGGTCCTATCTATCTATCAACCAAACTTATGCTTGGAGGTAAATTAATTAGTGCACAACTAGTCCTAAAATGCAAATGCACAATATGAATGATTAATCTTAAGGCGAGATTGTTAAAGTTCTTAAATACTTAATAATATCTCAATTTAGAACAGTTAAGTACTTAACAATTAATAGAGACAATCTTCACTACAAGAGAAAGTGTTCAAAATGAATGGTGCCCGGAAATGTTGCCAAGATTACCAATTGCTCATGAAGTAGACAACTAAATTGACAAGATCAATGCTTCCTTCAACAATTAGATAAGGATCTTTATGCACAATTAGCAAATCTTCAGAATTATAACAATGGAATGTCAATTAGATACACAAGTAAAATTAAATCCCTTCTGAATAAAATTTGATTTACTTCAAGATTCCCCTTATCGTAATTATGATTAGACTTGATTAAGTGCTTTAAGAGTGACTTAGATTGTAAATCCACAAGAGCTATTTATCTCAACAATATCAATGAAGAGCAATGTATTCACTTGTCCAATAACCAATGATAGCAATGAAAAACTAGTCTTAATCCACAATGTTACTCTTCAAGGCAATTTCGTCAAACAATTACCAATCCAATTAGAGCACTTGTGTTGTTAATGCAATTATAAATATGTTTATGCAAGAGTGCAAATGGAAGCCAATGGTGCAAGAGATGCAAAAATGCAATGAAATGCAAGATGGGGCAGCCAAGAGATAAACGATTGCGGCAGTAATAAAGGCACCCAATTCCACCGTAAAGCACTTATTCAAGATGTACAAGATCAAGGAACAAATGCCCAATGAAATTATATGACTTTCAACACTTTTTGCCACCACTATAATGTTTATATCAGACCCCTATGTAGTATATATCAGACCTCAAATTATTATGACAGTCTTCAAGAGTATTCAAGATATGCCAAGTAATGCAAAGCCCAATGAGTGCAAATGACAAATCCATGATAAAATATGACTGTTAGCTTGCCTTTATGCCACTATTATGCTATTTTACCACTGTTGAAGGTGAATTTATACGGTTGTAGCAAACATATCAGATCTGGAAATTACCCAACAGTTCACTAAAAATCACTCATATGCATCCAATTTGACCTCAAAATTAATTTGTAATGCCTTAGGTGATTTGTTAGTGAATTTAGGCTTATCTTAGATGTGTTTAGGCCCTAAATAAATTGTTGTCATGCAATGCTTCAGAATTACAAATGAAGACTGATGACAGAGACAGAGAGGGACTAGAGAGCAAACCAAGAGGCCTAATGGCCTTGTAGGCAACTAGTTACTCTTTCAATGTATTTCAGCACCTGCAACCACAATGTTAGCTCCAAAATCGTTGCAAAACAAATTGTTAAAGATGAAACAATAATGCAAATTCAAAAAATGATAGACGAATGGCCAAAGGAGGGCTAGAAAAATAGGCTAGGGCTAGAAAAAGAAAATGGAGAGCTAGAAGGACCAAGCAAGGGCAGCGATGAGGAGGAGGGGGCCTAATAGGCCCACGGCTAAGGAGAAAAAGGCCCTTAGGGCTGACATCAAGGCCTAGAGGGCTAAAATGGGGCAAGGGAAGGCCCTAAATGGGTCTGCAACTAATTGAAAGTCTCTTTAGGGACTACAGCCAAGGCTAAGAAAGGGGTCAAGAGCCCTAAAAGGCTAGCGTCCCAAGGGAAAGCTAGGAAAAGACCTGAAAAGGCCACGTCCAGCCCCTAAGGGCTTGCAGCCAAGCAAAGGAAGGGGTTCGAGGACCCTAAACAGCCCCTAAGGCTCACGTCTAGGGTAGATGAGGAGGATGGCTAGGCCTAAGGGCCAAAAAAATTTCAAAACCTGTGCAATCACACAATAAATGCCAATGATCACTTCAAAATGTTGGACGATTTCCCTTCTTTAGTTGGACATTGAGTTGCTGGAAGCTGAGGAGGCTAGATCTTACCCTTAACAGCCTAGATCAGCCTTCCTTGCTTGGATGAGTAACCCAAAAAAAATTGTTGCTTCAAACCCTTGAGCTATCACCTGCACAAATGAATAAAAGAATTTCAAACCCGATATATATATACAAAATTATAAAACCCCAAATACCCAAGTGCTACAAAATAACAAGGGTTAGAAACTTAGAAAACAATATTTTACAAAATATTTTTACAAATATACAATATTCACAAAATAAATTTACAAGCTCTCATTAGCATATTAATTTTTTTAGCCCAAGATCAAATAATAATTTTGAGAAATAATTTTTAAATAAATAACAATGGATGAATCATTTCGAAAGATAGTTGGCCAAAACCCTTCTGCAAAATAATTTACCACAACGAAAACTTAGAGCCCAAACAAGGTCAGCTCCTCCCCACAATCTGTGAACTTGGAGCCCACAGGTTAGAATACCTGTAAATATCTATAATTTTCTCAAGATAAAATTGTTAGATCATATGGTGAATTAGATCACCTATGATAGCTCGTACCAATAGAATGCTCTTATCACTGACAAATGAAATAACAATTTAAAAATAAATATTTAGCACAATATAGGATAACACATACCATAGATCAGCAGATAGAAGAACACAATGAATTGAACCCCAAAATCTTTCTATTATGGTAAAAAATTGTTCTCAACAGAGCAGCGGCTCAATAACAGCATTACAAAAAAAATTCATCCAAAGATCGTCCATAGATATCAAATATGAGCTCATTAGTTTCTTATATACAGAAACTCCTCCAAGTGGAAAATAACGGCTAGTTGGCTTGATCCTTGTCAAAAGAATCTCGACCGTCGAAAATAATTTGATCATCTTTTAATCTCCACCGTGGAATTTTTATTTTTGAGGAAAAAATCGAATTTTTCTTAAAACCCATTTTTGATTAATCCAAAATTTAATATTTTGGATAAATTTCCTCAAAAAATTAACTTTGACTTAACCACCAAGGTTCAAAGGCTCAAATTTTCTTAAAATATCCATTTTTCCCTTGGTGGAGGACCTCCAAAATTTGACTTCTTTTTGACCCACGAATTTTTTATTATTTTCCACTTAAACAGAATTTAATTTCTCTACAATTAATTTTCTGACTTGGGATTTTAATTTAATTTAGCCAGAAAAAATAATTAATTGACTCTAGAGGGGATTAATAATTTTTCCACCTTCAAATATTTTAGCCATGGTGTCTGATTGTGAGGGACCATGCACTAAAATATTTTCACATCAAAATATTACAATTAATTCAACCCTTAAAAGGGGAAATACACCTTTAGACATAGACCCTCAATAATTTAGCCAATTTTGCGACACAATATGATCTAGTATGAAACCAAGTTTGTCTATAATAAAATAATTTAGCCACAGTTTCTGATTGTGAGGGACCATGCACTAAAATTATTCCTAGACACACTTTTACATCAGACTCAATAAATATTAGGACTCACCTAAGACCTTGTCAACAAATTCCACACTAACTTTGGGGTTTAAGCGGGAAGAAAAACTTTGCCGATTATGCGTGTTTACAAACACACATAATTCGGGGGGGTTAAAAAACTTCCTAGGATAAAATCCTTTGCCAAAATCAAAGGCTTACCTAGGTGTTGTTACATAATTAAATGGTCATACTAGCAAGGATGAAATCCTTTGCCAAAATCAAAGGCTTACCTAGGTGTTGTTACATAATTAAATGGTCATACTAGCATCATTTACAATAAATTATGCAAAAATTGAGTTTTACAATGATGAATGATGGCAATCGATGACTTTGATCTTCAAAAAAAATTCTCCACTTCTTTGCACTCTGTTTTCTCGAACTGTTGACAAAGTGTGGTCAACAACACCTATAGGTAGCAGAAATTTCACATGGTATTAGAGCTATTTACAGTGTTGCATTGTTTTTTTATCTGAGTGTGAGGGTTTTGAAGGAGAAACCAAGGGTTTCATTACACAAGTTGATTCTCCTCAAATCTCTTCAAAATTATTGGGGTTTATTGTTCAAGGGTTTCAGAAATGGCTTTAGTTGGTTTGAGGGATCGAGAAAGACTTGATGGTGTATCAAACTTTGGTATTTGGAAATCCAGGATACTTTTGTTGCTAGAGGAACACGGATTGAAAGAGTATGCAACATATGTTGTTGTCGTACAGACAGATCAAACGGAGTTAGTGACTTACTGCAAGGAGGATGCCAAAACTAGATGTCTTATTCAAGATGGGGTTTCAAGAAAACAAAATTGATTTATAAATGAGGAGGCCAGCTTTTTATAGCAAAAATAATAATGGCTAGTTAATAGCTAGTTTGACTCTTCTTCAATAAAATATTTATTAATCATCCATAGGTTGGAGACTTAATGAATTAATTTATAAAATATTACAACATAATTTTCAATTCACCCACTAAAGGGTCGACTTGGACAAATTTCCATAATTTAGTTCAAGATTCCTTTTGCTCATTCTCCATCCCTCAACTAATTGGTCCACCGAGTCTCCAACGGCTAGTTAGACTCTCTAATAGCTAATTGACTTCACCAATGACTATTTTTGACTTGATTTTTCCCTTTAGTAGCTCGACTTAGCCACATGGAACATGGATGTCCAATTGTTAAAATTGGCAACTAGGGCCAAACTCCATGTGGGTCATCTTATTTATGGCAGCTGATATTTTTCTTGGATCCCTCTTATCAAGATGTGTAGGATTGATCTAAACATCATCCGATTCTGATAAGTATTCATGGAGATATGAATTTATTTGTGTTATGGGACAATTCGTCAAGGTCGGTCAGCAACCAAATAACCCCCATGTATGCTCAACGTTTTAGTATAAAAGGAGGCGACTTGATAGTCATTTGTGCACACACTTCACTCTTGATTTATCTCCACTTGTTTTGGGTTTTAGTGGAAGAGAAGTCTAAGAGGAGGAAGCCCTAAACGCGGGTCTAAAAGGAGACCCTATTCGCAGTAAAAGAAGGATGCCCTAGCTGCAGGTCTTGTGAAGGTTTGGCCGCAGTTCAAAGGGAGATCTAGCATGGTGAAGGAGGCCTAACAACTATCCCTAAACGCAATCTTATCATACCCTAGATGCCCTAATCTATACGTTGTTTGAGACAGCCCTTAGATGCTGGAAACGAGATACCCTAACTGCAGTAAAGAGGCTCCCTAACTCATTGTATAAAGGATGCCCTATCCAGCAAAGAAGGTAGGGACAAGGTGGGTGTCTTAGGGCTATTGGAGCCTCTTGGTGACTGCGTGGAGGGTTGTTCTATGCTACAGCCAAGCCGAGTTTGAAGAAAGGAGCACGCAGTTCCGTGAGGGCAGAAAGAGGTAAGGTATGACTATTTTGGAGGGCAATTAGGGTGTCACGGAGATCTGTGATAGGCCGCAGGCCTAGCCACTCCAAAACAAGGTTGTGTGTAGGCTTGAGAGGCTGCCATATGCCCAGAACAACAGCATATGGAGGCAACACTTTACCTTGACTAGGTCGCAGTTATTTGGAGGCTGTTTGTGTGGATTGATAAGGATTGTTGCAGCATGCACATGCCCTAACCAGGAACAACAATGCAGTAGTGATTGTGTAGTGTGTTGGGTCAAAGTTTTGACGCAGTCAACCCTCACCCTATAGTATATACAGACTTGGAGCAGCATAGCAGGATGTATAGTGCACATAGGAGCAGCAATGAGTACATGTTGTACGGTGCAGCATAGTGCGCATAGGAGCAGCAATGCATAGCATGATGTACAGTGCAGGATATGATGGTGCAGCATGGTGTAGATCAGTGTTGCTGGACATTGGAGCAGCAATGGGACAGCATGGTAATGATGGGCATATAGCAGCAGTGAGAATGCATACAGCAGCAGGATGATGAGGTATTGAAGCATCAGGGTGATGAGGTATTGCAGCAGCAAGATGATGAGGTATTGCAGCATGCATTTGGGTGCAGCATAGTGCAATGAAGAGCTCAGCATAGTGCAGCAGTATAGTGATGGGTACAGTCATGATTGGTGAAGCATGATGAGATGCAGCATAGTGATGATGGGTGCAGCATGGTGCAGCACAGTGAGATGCAACATGATGATAAGGTGCAGCACAATGATAGGTGCAGCATGGTGATGGAGTCACGTTAGAGAATCAGTTGAAGCAACATGTCTTCAACTGAGTTCAGCTACCTCAGGTATCATCTTCTTAGAGATGATCTATGCTCTTATTTAGATAAGTCAAAGTGTTGACTTTTGTTGTATATGTACTATCTCTCTCTCTCTCTCTCTCTCTCTCTCTCTCTCTCTCTCTCTCTGTTGAACCATTGAAGAACATATAAGAAGATTGATCAAGGGTTTCCCCACATTAGGGTTTGTCCCTAGCTAGTGCCACATCTTATGTCCTCTTGTCTTGGCTTGTCTGCGATTTATTTTTATGTTCTATCTGCAATTTACTATTATGCTGATGTGATTGCTAATCCGGAAAAGATATTGAGCTAATTGTGAAAATTGAGATAAATTGCTCTAAGCATAGAACATACCTAAAATTAACACCAATGCCCTTGACTTTCTAACAATTCGGCACTTGGGTATGTTGAAACTAGCCTGGATCTGAACTAGGTATCTCTCAGAATCTTCATATATTTCCCAACATTGCCACATCATCCCCTACCTGCCACATCATCATGCACTATTGGATCTATAACTCCCTTGGGAATTTGAAGAAACTGAGACATGGGTTTTGTTACCCTCATTGAGTAGACCAATCTTGATATATTATACATCAAATTCTATCAAGTGTTTCCCCCGTTAAGCCTCTTGGAAACCTATTCTAGCACATATCATGCCCAAGTGGATGATCTCTAACAACCTTGAGGATTTGCAAAATTTGTGTGTGGGTATTTTCCTGTCATTGAATAGACCACTTTTTACACCATGCATGTCACAAACAACCCAATGCTCTACCTGAAAATCCCACGTAAATTCTTTCTTGTACTATTGACCAAGCTTAACTGAGTTGTAAGTAGCCACCAGATGCTGAGATCCAAAAAATTCCACATGGCATGGAACCCTATCATCATGCTCTATAATATGAGACTAGGTTGATTTCTTTTACCACTTGGACCATTTTGCATTGGGAATTGTGAATTGCATCAAGAAATGTGAAAGTTGTTACAAGAGACTACTATGTTGTGAGAGATGGAGTAATATTGCACCAAATCCAAGGTCACCTATAGACTCTACAGACACTAACCATGTGGAATGACATCGGTGCACCTTGATGTGGGTTGGCCCATAAACCAGTGATCACCCCTACAAAATGTGGGCTCGCATAAAACCATGAGTCCCCACAAGAAGCCTACCAAGGTCCTCCAATCCAATCAAGGAAAAGATCGCCCAAGTGAAGCCTTCAAGGGACAAGGTATGGTCCAAGCATAAAAGATAGATATATACTCAAACTGACAAGACACGAGTCTAGGAGACCTAATACAGGGTCTCACATGGTTTGTACATGACTTTCACATGTGACATTGGGCTTACAATGGTGGTGAATGATGCACTAAAAAATTTATGTGCCCCAACTGAAAAATGGGTGACAGGCCACAAACAATGAACAATGCATCAATCCATCTCTGCAAGCCCTCAGGGGTAGAAGCCAGCGAGGCCAAGCCATCGACAAAAAGGATAACCGAAATCAACACCTGGTGTAGAAGACAACCATGCCCCTCCTGGATATGCTTATGTACGAAAGACTAATTCATCAATATACATCCTGAAGAGGGTCGGCGAGAAGGGACATCCCGATTTCCATATTTGGGTAATTTCCAGATTTGAATACAAAGGTTCCTATCGTTTTTCTAGAGTCTTAGGTCAACCAGTGGTGGCTCAAGATAGATTTTCAAACACAAAGAACCAAGAAGTTACACTTGCCTATCATAAATTAGCTTGAGAAATCATAAATTGCAGCAATATAATTGTTATTGATGGCAGCAAATTTAGCGTCAGAAACAATAATAATAAAGTGTAAAATGAGGGCTAGAATTATAAGCAAACAAGAGAATAAATTACAACAAAATTCTATGGCTTAAAAGCCATTAACAGCACTTCAAACCCTAGACTCAAGGCCTAACTAATGGTTTGAAATTTCTCATAAAATGTAATTTTAACTTATCCAATGCATTCGAAACAATTCCTAACCCTAGGACATCAATGTCCAAGCCAATAATTTGCTGAAAATATATGATTTTTGCTATAATAAAACCCTAATTGATTATCACAAGAGAGAGATGACTACTGCCTTCTCAATCTAGAGCTAATTGACTCTATGAACATACAAACTTAGGACAACTTTGAAGTAGATACAAAGCTCAAAAGAACTAAGACAAGTTAACGTACTTACCCTAGGGTTTCAATCAACATTCTCAATTTCCAAAACATAGATTAAGGGAAGGAGCTAACATGCTACTTCCTCAAAGACTTAGAAGAAGAGTTTGTTTAACAAAGATCATAAAACAAATATCACACTAACATGCTTATTACATGACTCATCCATCCAATAAAACATAAAACCAAGATAAAAGAAGTTAACCTACTAGATTTACCATGCATTCATCCAAGCTTTCACCATGACCATCCAAGAAAAGAGATCATATCCACATCCATGAAGTCCCTAACTAGTGCTCCATAGTGAACTAGAGAAAAGAATAGTAATCCAAGAGATGTGTATCTCTCAGGTTCTGCCATGACACAAAGGAGCCAAGTGCTCCCCTACGTATAGTAGGGCAACCAAAGCACTTTACCTCTAACTATTCTAAAAGCTCCAAAAGTAACAAATCCACGATAAAAAGTGGATCTGTCATCAAGCCGACTCCCAATAGCATTTCTCCAATAACATCATGTGCAAGTCATGTCATACCCTGATAAATATACTACTGCTAGGATTTCTATTTGCCCTGACACAACTCATATTTTTTTGTGTACTCAAAGACAAATGCAACTCCTAATCCACTGATTGCAGGTCCTGCCCATGAGCCTGTAAACCATGCCCCTGTTGATACTCTCCAGATCACTGGTCGTAGTTCCACAAAGCAAAACTTAGGACCAATTGTGTGTTTAGCTCTGCAGAATTGTTCACATTTTTCTTGTCCAGGATTCAGAGCTAAATCTTATAGTTTTCTCTACCAAAACCTCAAAAAGGACTAATAAAAGGTATGTCTTCATGAAGTATGGACAAAGGCACAGAATTTGAACCTCGATCATTTGTATGGCATCAGCTGTGCCAGCAATTAACAAGTCTAACTTTGATGACTCCATCTGCTGCACAGTTGGATTAACCACAAACTGGTCACCTATCAGGCCAACCCGCACACCTGCAACTGTTTGTGATATTGGCACTTCTGATAATGCTCTGTAAAACAAATATAGGTAACTGTTTATATGCATTGGCATTCAATCAATAAACATTATTTCTCCCTATTAGGATAATCACTTTAAAGGGTCTGCCCATTTGAAAGTGTCAATTCAAATGATCACATAGAGCCAGTGTGCATACGGTTATAAAAGGAAATACAGCAAAACTTACAATGCAATTCCCGCTGCTGTAATTGCAAGTGAATCAGGAGAATGTAAGCTGTCATAACTCAAAACCTGCAAATGCAAAAAATCCATAAAAATCAAAATGCACCATTAGTGTGGCCAGGGAATTGATAAAAACAGCAGCAAGAATCATCATTGTTGAAGGAAAGGGCATTTAACAGACTCTTCAGTCACTATGTATAAGAGTAACCATTAAAAGCCCGGGAACTTTCATACTGTACTAATGCAGACATAACACGCTTCTGTTAACAAGAGCGAGGAAATTTTTACATAGCTTCTATTTACCAAATTTTTCAGCTGAATGAAGCCCCATGGTTAAATTTCTTAATTTGTAACCTACATAAAGAAAGGACTATGGTTTATATTGTTAGTGATGCTTTGCTTTAATGTTTATCTCCAAATCACAGACTACAATTCTATGACAAGTCAGTCCCTCATTACTTCTCATTTCCCCACTGTAAGATTACCTTGAATACCCATAATTCAAACTGCATTTTGTATAGATATTATGCTCAAAACCCTAACCACATTTTTCCTCCTCACAATAGAACTCCTCTCTACTTGAACCTAGCCAGAAGCTGAAGCAGGGTTTTAGAAGTCAAGGTAGCAATTTGATTTCTTTCAGTTAGGATCATCAGCTTCATGCCCAGAAATTAAGCCTGCAAAGATAAAGGTCGAAAGATGGAATTAGAGATTAAGTTAGCTGGTGGTGCTGCATTGGCTTGTTGTTGGTACAGTGCAGAACGACATCAAAATGAGAAAGGAGGTGTGTCTCTGCAGGAATGGAAATCTGGCTTTGTTTCAGCTGCAGATACATTTTCTGATCTGTATGCTTCTCATGTGCAGCCTGGAATGCTTTATGAGATGCTGCCTCCCACTTCTTTTAAATGAACCATCTACACTACTATGTTCAATTTTGAATACCTATGTAGCAGTATCAGCAATGAGACACGAGATTGAAGAATGTCGATAAGTTTGAGCAGATCTGAGAACTGAATGCAATATGGCAAGAGGATGGGCATCTTGGCATACTTGAAGTTATTGAAGAGGCTATTGTGTTTAACCATACCAGCTATAAGTTTCACAATGGTAGATGTTTCTGCACCAATTGTGTAATGTCCTCTTCCAATTAATTGGTCAGGGCAGGACAAAATAGCCTATTCAACCCCATAGGCTATAGTCTTTGATAAAGGGGGAACCCATTATCCAATGCTTTAGGGAAACATTGAGTAAATTTTAAGGTAGTTGTGGCAAGAAGCCCAAATTGGGGGTTGCACTTATAACCCCTCACATTAGAAAGAACCCCATGAGGAACCTATAAATAAAGGGGAGATGGAATCAATTGAGCATTTGTCGAATTGGATTAAATTATCTCTCTTCTTCTTGAGCTGAGGCTCTGAGGGTTTTAAGACCCCTTCTCCTTGTCTAGTGTCAGTGGAGGTGATCCCACCCTAGCTAGTCTCGACTCTCTACTGATTTTGGTGGTGAAAGATTCCACCTTAGTTATCTCTCCCCATCCTTTATCTGCTATTATTCATCCAGGACAGTCTGTTGATTTTTTATTTGGCACCATTTTGGTCAGCTGAAGGATCAGTCTGCATCTTGTTTGAGGACAGTCTGAAATTTGTTTTGGACAGCAAAGGCACAATACAACCACACAGCCGCAGCAGTGGCAGCTAACCACAGACCACAGCTGCAGGTTAATGCATAGGATCTGAGGGGCATTTCTGTGATTTCTGTAGCATCTAAGCCAATGAAGAGGGCAGCGAGTTGGTTCCAGGCAGTTGTTCAAGACAGCAGGCTTGACAGTTGTCACAAACCCTTCTTGACAATGGACCTATGGACGCAGGGAAGATGAGGCAATAGATAACAGTGAGTTATTACTTAGTATAGTAATCACTGGATTGAATAAGGGTTAATAGTAGCAAATATTGAATTGTCTAAGGGGAAATTTGGACTATATTACCCATAAGTTGGAAGCATTATTGTTGAATTACTGTTGTGGATATTTTGACTGATAAACAACCACTTTGGATACTCGGAATCTTTGGTATATCGGCCCTAGCGGCAAAATTGATATGTTGTAACTTGTATGGTTTACTATTGTGATATCTCTACTTAGAACAGAAATACTACTTCGGAAATTGTTAGGGTCAATTATACTGGTGGAAAATTGGTTGGATAAATCTAATGTTTAGTCCTAACCTATTGTGGTTGATTATACTGCTGTTGGAAAAATCTTCTATGTTATTGGTGCATTTCATAGGAGGATATCGACTGTTGTATGAATGGATGAATATGTTCTATTTTAGATTTATTGGAAATCCTAGTCAAAAATAAAGACCTAAGGATCGAAATGCCCTTGGGACATTACAGTGGTATCAAAGTTGTACATCCTGCCATCTTGTGAGTATATGAGCCTTGTATGCTTTCAGAAGATACAAGTAACATTACAGTCAGAGAGAATAGTACTACACACAGCACAGCCATGGGCGATAGGGAAGAACGAGGAGGACCGGATACTAATAATCTCTTACATGTGTTAATCCATGGGCAAGGACAGCAATAAATGGTGCATCTCATGTAGGCCATAAACAATCTAGGTAACAATATTACTAATGGTTTGAAATTTGAATGCCTATAAGAGGACTAGTGCTGAAGGGAGCAGCAGGCTTAATCCTGGCTATCCTGGCTCCTTCACTACATTTGCACAATCTAACAACAAGGCAACCAATGGAAGTAATCATGCACCCTTACTTCCTCGATTATTAGACAGTTATCCAACAGCAACACAGGCGCAGAAGAGCATTATGGACTCTTTAATGAGTACTTTCGGGAGTATCCAGCACTGGAAAAAATACACAAGCAGCCATATATTTCCAAGAATACAGCAACATCAAATACAAAAATAAACCCAGGGAACAACGTAATCAGGATTTGATGCACAGGTAGGAAAGTTGCCAATCCCCTCTTTTCACAGATCATATAACTGCTCAGCAAGGGCTTGGGTACAAAAGTTGGACACCTAATTCCGACTTAATCCCATGCAGGAAGCAAACACTATCCAATTTTCCACTTTACATTTGGAAGGGGAGGCACATGAATGGTAGTACCATGGATTGGTCACCTTGGGGCACTCCAACATAGCCTCTTATGTGGACTTCACCCAAAGGCCGATAGAACGTTTTGACCAGAAGAATCCTAATATACATTTTAAAGAGTTCGCACAACTCAAACAACTAGAACACCAAAGGTTTACATCGCAGAATTCAAAAATGACAACGGTCATGGTGATGGACATATTTGAACAAAGATTAATCATGCTTTTCACGGAAGGGTTAATCGAACCCCTACATGGCCACTATCCTAAAAGACGACATCACTAGGACACGAGATATGGCAGATGTAGTACCAAAAATTAAAGCCCCTTCCAAACCATTCATCCCTTACAAATATGAAGATAAGAAGCCCTTTCAACATGATTGGACCAAGAAGGGCATGTTGGATGACAAAACCAAGGGCGAGCTAAGGAGAAAGAAACTTTGCTTCACTTGTAACGAACCATGGGAACCAAGCACTGATGTAGGGGCAAAGGAAGAATCCACTACATTGAAGTAGTCTCCGACAGCAAAGATGAAGAAGATCCAACACCAACACCAAACAATAAGCCCAGCAGTCCCGAAGAAGAGAAGCCGCATGATGTTGAAGGAAATGTAACTAGGTTCGGTCTTCATAAATGTACTTTTGATATTTGTACTTATTCAAGAAAGGAAATATTATTTTTATAATGTATGTCAATGAGTTTCTTGCTCACTGAAATAGGTCTAGCACATGTTAAAGTGTTATAGGTGAGTCAAATGGTCAAAAGAAAATGTTAAAGACCTTAAGGGCATGTTACACCATGTATACATTTGTATAAGAGTCAAAGAATATCTCTCCAAGCAAATTCAATGTCCTCTCCATGCAACCACATCATCAAAGAAGTAATTCCGATGCAAAAGAAGTAAAATCGGCCTACTGTCCTCAAGTCGGCCTCAAGTCAGCCTAAAGGAGGGACAGTCCTCTATATATAGAGGCTGTCCACTCCTCCAATGACAAGCATTCATACCTCTGAAATTAGCGAGCAGGAGAAGCTGAGAAAAGGTGAAAGAAGTCGAGAAAAGGAGCCTCTAGTGCAGCGAAGAAGGAAGAGAAAAACCGAGGGATAAAGGGCTGTTCTAAGTGTGAATTACAGTCACACGTGCGAGAAAAGGAAGGGTAATCTGCAGTCATTACAGCGGCCACATCACAGTTACATAGCTCTCTTGTTTGGGCTAGAAACTTAGGCCTATAAGGCCTCCTACTCAAGCAAATAAGAGACCCTCACAAGCAAAGGAGAAAGTAGTCAAAACCTAAGGGAAACCTCCCACATGTGTGAAAACCTAGGGCTGCAGTGCTGTCACATCAAATCTGCAACCTCACATCAAGAAGGAGCTTGGTTGGTTAAGAGAAGGAAGGCATCATCTTATGTGAAAGAGTTCACTAAGGATCAAGAAGAAATATCTCATCTAGAACTAAGCATAAGAAGGTCTATCACCAGTTGCCGAAAGAAGTAAGAGGCCAAAGTGCTGGAAGGAGGACAAAGTGTCGGGAAACAAAGTGCAGGAAGAAGGAAGGATTTGACTTGTGCTTGGAGGATATTCTTGTCAAGGGTCTAGGGTTTGGCATTGATCAATAAGAAGCTTCAATAAGAGAAACTTACAAAAGGGTTTTCCTCTCAAGAGAAGAGAGGTTTTGGCCCTGGCAGAGAGCCAACATCTTGTGTTCTTGTTATTATGTTTTTGGTAGCAGTTTGATGAAGTACACACACATGCATTAATAAGAAGAAGAAGAAGATTAAGCTAACAAGAAAAAGTAAAAAGACTCCACAAATTGTTAAGAATCACACTACACCTAATTGCCCTAGATTTTTCAACACGTGAGGAAGCTAAAGAAGAGGAAAAGCCCCATGAGGAGTGTTGAAGAATGTAACTAGTGTCGGTCTTCATAATTATACTTGAAATGTATTTGTCAAAAGAAATAAAAAGAAATTTTATTATTAAATAAATTGACTTATTAAAGCATGGGTTTCATGCTTGGGTCAATTTTTTTAGGTCAAAGCCTCCATTGAAGGCTTCTAAGGTTTATGTCAAGTGTCCTTGTCCATGTCATATTGAAAAAGACCCTTCTTGGGATTTATTTGTCAAAAGAAAATTTTATTTTATTGTAAAATAGGTCAATTAGGCCTCCTCCACCAAGTTGGCCTCAAACTAGACAAGTCGTCCTAAACTGGGGGGCAGAATCACTATCTAAATGCAGCGACTCGACCTCATTTGTCTCTCACACACAAGTTTGATCTGCAACTTCTGGGGCCAGGAAAAGTGTGAATTTCAAGGAAAGAAAAAGAAAAGGATAGCGAAGAAGAAGGAGGTCTCTCACAAGTATAAGAAGTCAAAATCCTCTCTTTCTCTCACACATGTGAAGTTGTGCAGCTGCTGGAGGGGCCAAAATCTACAGTACTAAAGTTGGGTCGAAATTTTGTAGCTGGGATCAAAGTTCTGAAACTGGGGCCGAAATTTTTGGGTTGATGCTGAGTTGTAGTCGTTGGACAAGAAGAGACTATTGAAGGTTGGTGTATACATTCGAACGCTGACTTGGTGGAGGAGGAATGTCTGTTGTTCTAGGGTCTTGGTCTATCTCATTTGAATTACTAAAGGAAGAGTTCTTGACTATGTTTTCACCTATATAGGTGTTTCTCCCTAACTGTGCGCCTACATCTGGTGTCCTTGATCTTCGTGTTTTGGTTTTGGTAATTACTTGATGAACTAAAATAAAAGAAGAACATAAGAAAGATACTAATAAGAATACAAGGAAATCACAAGTAATTATCAACAAGAGAAAATCTTTCTGCTTTTCCAATTTTCCAACATGGAATCAAAGCTAAGGTGAAGAAGAAGGATAAAGGTAGTTTGAAGATCTATTGAAGAAAAGGAGATTGAAAGGAGGTCATTAAGGAAAAGGACTACATAAGAAGAGAAATCTATTATCTACAACAACTGTGTCAAACTCAATGAAGGGAGGAAAAAAACTAGATGGAGCCTCCAACTACAGGGCATGGAAAAAGAGAATAGACCTCATCCTCAAAAAGAACAAAATTTTGGATCTAGTTCTAGGAAAAATCAAGAAGCCTACAAATGAAGCAGAGAAAGCAAAGTTCAGAGAAACTGAAATCTTGGCCATGAACCTAATAGTGGATGGAGTAAAGGACAACCTTATTCCATACATATCCAACATAGATTCTGCTTAAGAAATGTATGAGGCCCTATCCAAATTATTCACCATCAAAAACATTGGTCAAATAGCAAGCCTCAGGAATGTATTAAGAACTATCAAAATGATGAAAGACGATACTGTGGCATCCTTCTTTAGAAGGATATCTAGGAATCAAAGATGAACTTCAAGAAATAGATGAAATTGTACCAGAAAAGGAGCTCGTAATCACTGCTCTTCTAGGTCTACCAAAATCTTGGAATGCCTTTGCATCAGGAATCAACAATTGGAAAGATACTCCAACATTCGAACAAATGTGGAATGCATGCCGTCAAGAAGAAGCTAGAATATCATTAGTAAACAACAAGGAGGATGAAGAAGAAAACATCTCGAATACCTATTTCACTCATCACAAGAAGAAGGGAACCTTCAAGAAGTTCAAAGGACCAAAGAAGAAAGTAGACCTATCAAAGATTAAATGCTACAATTATCATAAAATGGGTCATTATTAAAATCAATGTCCGAAGAATCCAAGAAATGGGAAGAGAGAAAGAGAACATGCAAATATTGTTGATGAAGGACCACCAAAGAAGAACAAGACAAAAGAATCTGAAGTCAAAAACCTATTTGCCAAAGACTCTCAGGGATATGATCCCTTGCATATTCTTCTACTTTAAGTTTTGCATTGTTTTCCTTTATGCTTTGATTTCTAGAACTTGTAGGTCTAACATGTCTTGTTAGAACACCTTTTATTTTTAGTTGTAGGTTTCCCTCTGTTAAAATAGGCAACCAGGGCCAAACTCCATGTGGATCACCTTATTTATGGCTTCTGATATTTTTCCTAGATTCCTCTCATTAAGAGGTGTAGGATTGATCTAAAGATCATTCGATTCCGATAAGTATTTATGGAGATATGAATTTATTTTGATTATGGACAAATTGTCAAGGTTGGCCAGCAAACTTATGTAGGCTCAGAAGCCCAACAGTCATGTCTATTCAACCTCAACGTTTGCATATAAATACAAGGAGCATTCTCCTCATTTATACAATTCAATTCACTCATCTTCTCTCTCTCTCCTACGCATAAAAGGAGCCTCTCTCTCTCTCTCACACGTGTGGCTGAAAGGAAGACGTCCTAGGGCAAGGAAGACGCAGAAAGAAGGACGCTAGGGCAATAGGTCATCTCTTTGACCAGCGTTGACCTTCTAGAAGTGCAGATTGGGTGTGGTTGCCTCTCCTAGGCAGGCCACAATTTTTGGCACAAAAATCGAGGTGATCTGACCTCTAGTTTGACCAGTGTTCACTGCCCTAGTTTAGGGCTGCAAGTTGACTTCAGAAATCTGCAAATTGACTAAACTTTTGGGGTTGTTAAGGGTTGTTTCTTTAGGTTGTTCGAGAACAAGTTGACCAGAAATTGACCAAGTATTTTAGAGGTCAATTTCAGCTAGTTTGACCAAGTTTGACTTTGTTGATCTAGGGTTTGCTGCTGCTGATATAAAGGTCATCCCTCTGCCTTTTCTTCTCATACTAAAAGAAGAAACAATTCCGGGGCTAAATTCAAAGGAAAGGCTAGACCAAAGGGTGGAAGAAAAGGAAGATGTTACAATTGCAATAAAACAAGTCACTATGCAAGGGAGTGCCCTGATAAAAGGGACTCATACCAGGACGATGATCAAAATCCCTCTCAAGGCAATCAAAGGAATGGCAGGTCAAATGGAAGAAGTAAAAGAAGTGTCGAAAATCAAGGAAGAGGACAACCATTCAAGAAGGCAAGAAATTCCAGGTATGAATCTAACAATGTTAACAATAAGCAAGATGAATATTATCTACCACTGCTCCCCCAAACTCGCTGGGAAATTGGCTTATTGATAATGGTGCCTCAAGGCACTTCACTGGTTACAAAGAAGCTCTCTATAATCTAATAGAGAAGGAAACCAACCTGGAAATTGTTCTTGGAGATAATTCAAAATATCCGGTGAAAGGCGTAGGAAATGTCACTCTTCAATTGAATCAAGGTAATACCATCCACTTACAAGATGTATTATATGTACCTGATCTCAAAAAAAACATGGTGTCTATGGAAGAGAAAGGCTACAAGGTGGCCTTCAACGATGGCAAGGTACGTGTATGGAAAATGAACTTTAAAGATGCTTTTACTCTTGGGTTTCGAGTTGATTCATTATATTAGGTCGATGGAAGTCCACTGGGTGTCATGTCTTGTGACACATCTCTTCAGTGCGAACTATGGCATCGGAGGTTTGCTCACCTTCATTATAAAGCTCTACCCGATGTAAGAAAAATGGTGACCGGGATGCAAAGAGGGGCATTAAGAGGGAGACTACTACACCATATACTCCTGAACGGAATGGTGTGGCGGAAAGGAAAAATCGTACAATTGTGGATGTTGTTTGTGCTATGCTCCATGATCAAAGACTTCCGAAGTTTCTATGGGCCGAAGCTGCAAATACCGTCGTATATGTACAAAACCGATGCCCTCATCAAGCATTGGGTTCCAAGACTCCCGAAGAAATGTTCACCGGTAAGAGACCTGACGTATCTCATTTTAGAATTTTGGAAGCCCTGTATATTTTCATGTGCCTAAAGAAAAAAGGAATAAATTGGGTGCATGCGGAAAGAAAGGAATCTTCGTGGGCTATAGCGAAAATACTAAGGGCTATAGAATCTATGTAACTGGTCAAAGGGAAGTCGAGATAAGTCATGACGTCACCTTTGACGAAGATATGGCTCTTAGCAAGGTAGACAATCTTCCTACTTTAAGGGGATCTAAAAAAGCTGACGCCTGGGAACCAAAGGAAAAAGAAGATGAGACGATGCCCGATGTGGAAGAACTTATGGATCCTATTGATCCTCCTCCGCAAGAGCCTTCCTCTTCTAGGAAGAGACCTTCATGGCTTACCAAGACACTTGATGATGCTGAAGGGCACATTGCACCCCAAGGAACCTTCCGTGAAAGTAAGAAGCCGAAGAAGTATCAGGGATACCTGACCATCATGAGCACGATCATCCAAAATGAGCCTTCATCATTCACAGATGTCGTCAAGCATCAAGTATGGAAGGATGCTATGACAGAGGAATATGAGTCCATTATGAAAAACGATGTTTGGGATGTGGTCCCCAAATCCCAAGATAAAGCAGTTGTCACTTCAAAATGGCTTTACAAGATAAAGCATGTAGTTGATGGAAGTGTGGAAAACTATAAGGCTCATTTTGTCGCTCGTGGCTTCTCCCAGAAGGAAGGTATAGACATGACGAGATATTTGCACCTGTTGCCTGATATACCACCATCTGCTCGTTCATAGCCCTTGCTGCTTCGCAAGGATGGAACCTACATTAGATGGATGTCAAGACTGCGTTCTTAAATGATTCGATCAGAGAGGAGGTCTATGTGGACCAACCCGAAGGATTTGAGATTTGTGATCAAGAATCTCATGTGTGCAGGTTGAAGAAGGCCCTCTATGGGCTAAAGCAAGCACCCCGAGCATGGTATGAGAGGATCGATAGCTACTTGATGAAGTTGGGATTCACTAGGAGTGAAGCTGACCCTAACCTTTACTTTAAGGTTATAGATGACAAGCCTCTCATATTGGTGTTATATGTTGATGGCCTCTTTCTAACAGGTGCAGACCCTCTCATTCACGAATGTAAGAGGGAGCTGGCTTCAGAGTTCGAGATGAAAGACCTAGGACTTATGCACTATTTCCTAGGACTAGAAGTCTAGCAAAAACCAGGAGAGATTTTCCTATCTCAAGGAAAATATGTGGTGAATATATTGGAGAGATTCGGCATGGTGGACTACAAGCCCAGAACTACCCCGATGGAGCTTGACCTCAAGAAGTTAAACAGTAGTGCACCGGACCTGTTTTACAAAATGCTGCCGAGTATCATCAACTCGTCGGAGCGTTCTTGGTGAACTCCCGTCCGGATATATGCTTTGCAGTCAACACATTGAGTCAACATATGGTTGAGCCTCAACACTCACATTGGATTGGAGTCAAGAATATGTTGAGATATCTTCGTGGCACAATCACTCATGGGTTGAGATACACTACCGGAGATGTGAGACTACTTGGGTATACTGATGTTGATTGGGCACGCAGTGTGGTGGACCGAAAGAGCACTTCCGGGTGTTGTTTCTCTTTGGGATCTGCCTCGGTATCCTGGATGAGCAAGAAGCAGAAGTCAGTGGCTTTGAGCACCGCCGAGGCAGAGTACATTGCTGCTAGCATGGCCTCCTGTGAGGCAGTCTGGTTGTGAAAGCTCTTCAGTGAGCTGTTTGGATTTACATTGGATACCACCGTGATTCTGTGTGACATCCAAAGCGGGATCCGAGGAAGACATGAAACAATTTCATGTTTCAGAATTTTCAGTGGTGATTTAGAATTAATTCTGCAGTTAGCATCCTCTAATAACAAAACCTAGCAAAAGCTACAAGCAATCCTTTCTGGTGTATTTCACTGAAATTAGCGTCTTCTAATAACAAAACACAGCAAAAATCGAAGATATCGGAATACATAGGAAATAATTTATAAAAGACCCAGTGCATGAAAATAAAAATACTATGTATTATACATAGTTAAACCCCCAAAAGCATTGGATAATAAAATTTTACATAGTGATGTTATGCTCTTTAAGTTAGTTTCTCAACTCTTAGAAGTGTCATCCATAATTAAGACCAAAATAAAGAATGAATAGGAAGTGTACCCAAGAAAGTATCTGAGTTTCATGATAGAAGCCTTTCAAGATAGTCGGCCGCAAAGGCCTGTCAATCAGCCTGCAAATAAGTACCTGTAAAATATTGATGAGTCAGAATCATACAGATGTTCTCAGAACTGACACAAAAATATGCAGACAAATAATGGATATTAACTTCCGATCATAATATCAGGCAAAATGGCTACCTACAATGCTTTGGTCTTCGAGAGCATCTTTTAATGTGACAGTCATATGTAATGCCTTTAAATAAAAATTAACATGTTTCTCTTGAAACTCATAAGTGGACCTAAGTACAGCTTCTTCAGGTAAGACCTCTCAGGACCTTACCTAATTAGAGCTCACTCTCAAATAGTGAGTTTGTATTTTTAAAAATTAGAACTACCCAAAAAGATATTTAAGATCAATGAAAATATGCTATAAATGTTGATTTTTGTGTAGCTTGGGAATTACTCCAAGCCCTAGTGTTCGGGGTTTGGAGGGCAAAGTGCCACAAGTAGGCTTGTGGGCTTGAAACCCAAGCATGGGGTTTTTCACCCATTGCGATTTGGGCCAAAACCATGAAGAATTTGAGCATGAGAAAATTTCATGTGATAGCGCTTGGCATGCCAATTCCAAAACTTCGAAAATCACCCAATTTGGAGCTCTAGAACTTGAGATATGAATTGTTGAAGTTGACAATTAATTATGGACAGTCAAGTCATGTAGGCTTGGTCCAAGAAACATGTCCCTTCAACAAATTAGTGGAGCCCTTATTTTTGGCAAAAATATAAGGTGTGAGGCATTCATTTCAATCATCCTAAGGTGCATTCACATCAAAGAAGAGCTCTGAAATAAGAGTGTGGATCTGAGGCAAGGACGCAGGCAGCTGGAGCATGAGTTGGTAGTAGGTTACTTCTGTTTTGAGCTGCAGATTCTCTGTGAAAGAAGGCCACAGATCTGAGGCAGCCACCAGGAGCTTAAGGGACTTGTCTAGGACAGATTTAAGGGGTGATTTCCTTACCAGATCAGGCCGCATTTCTGAGGTGAGTTAAGAGCACTTTCTGTGCATATTTGTGGTGTAGTTTGTCACTGTTTGGGCCGCAAGAAAGTGCTGCCGCAGCAGCAGATTGGAGGCACGTTTTGGAGGGCCAAGGGGCCTAGAAAAGGGTCTCTACCCTAGCAGCAAATACTCCTAGGAAGAGGCAGTAAAACAGTGGAGTCTTCCTTTGTTTGTGGGCAGTTTGTACTGATGTGGACAGTCACCTGTAGGGTGTCTTGTGTGTTTCATACAAGGTCCAAAACAGTGCACAAGAAGCCTAGAGTGGACAAGGAAGCAGGTCTTTGGGAGAGGACTACACCGTGTTTGAGCAGTGGTTTGGGGCTGTTGTTGTGTGTCCTAACCAGTCCTATGAATGCACAGATCCAAAGGCAAGGAGGCAGCAACAGTATTTGCAAATGTCTTCTTGATTGATGGTTGGATACCCAGTGGATGAGTATCCTAGGAGAGGACTAGATTTGGAGGACTGTAGCAGCCAAGAGATAGGGCTGACATGGACTGTCAGATGCCCTAATCAGTGGGCAGATGTTGCAGCAGTGCATTGGAGCCTAGAATTGGGCAATAGATTCTCTATTGCAGAACAAAGGGCAGATGTGGAGAAGTCTATTGGCAGCCAATAGGGTCTCCTAGGTGTGGGGATGCCCTAACTAGGTGCAGATGCTACAGCATGGATTTGGTTACTCGTGGACTGTTGGAGGGCAACGTGAGAGTGAACCATGTATGAACGTGGATTGAGCACTTATGGTCCGCAGGAGGACAGTGTGATAGCGTCCAATTTGGAGCCCAGTGTGCAACACCTTGATGGACAAAGGTAGTTGCTAGAGTGGCAGTTGTTGAGCTCAAGGGTCTAATCAACCAGGAGCAGTTTGTGGAGCCCAAGACTTGTGTGTGAAGATGGACTTCTACAGCAGATGATGAGCAATCCTCCTAGCATGTGTTCAATGTGGGAGATCGACAACTTGCAGTGATAGATGGCAACCCTCCGTGCCCTATGTTGGTCTTCATCAGCGCAGCGCAGGAAGACCATAGTGGGCTGACGTCTCTGAGTAGCTGAGCAGCAGCAGTGGGCAAATCGAGAGTTGTTCACAAGTGGAGTTGTGAACAACTTGACAGGAGTCTCGATGTGTTGTGCCCTTGATGGACTAAGGCACAACTAGAGAGCAGATTGACAGCTGAGGTTCCGTGACCAGATGGACTTGGAGCATTGATAGAGGCAAGAGTTTCAGATCGGGGGCCAAAGGACCGGGCAGGTACAGGGTACGACCAAGGCAGTTGTGAGGAGTTCTACATCTGCTAGACAAGCTCTACATCAGCTAGACGGTCAGAGTATCTTGTTGAGGGCAGATTAGTTGTCGATGGACAGACACCAAGCCCCAGTTTTGTATCTTCTATCAGTGGATGTATGAGGGCCATTATCCCTAGTACGGGAGCCCTAGACTATTGTATTATATGTTGTTTAATATAACGAAGTTGGGTTGAAAATTGAAAAAAGTTGTCTATATTTTGTGCATGTGTGATTTACTGTTGTTTATATTCCGTTGTGCAAAGTAGGATCTTTGAGATTCTTGGTTTGGTAGCGTCAAATATTTTAAGATTCTATCCTAGACCCAAGATCGTGGAAATTCAACATGGTATCAGGGGGTATCTGAGCTACTTTGAGGGACAGTGAATCAGAGTGGGCACAGCGAAGCAACTCAGAGGGAGTTGTGGGTATCTAGATGATGGAGCAAAGGGATCAACTGAAGACATGGAGATGTGTTCTTGATTGGCTTGGCAACGAGATTGACTGGGAGTTCAAGTGGATTAGTGGTGAGCTTAGTGAACAACAGTTTGTTGTAGGGTAGATTGTTGATCATGGACTTCCATTGATTTGTCATGGATGGTTGGGACAACTCAAGAATTGCTTTGGCATGGACGAGATCAAGTTGATCGAGATGGCTTCATGTGATGGACTACAGGTTGGTAGACTAGAGTCTTCATCGAATCGTGATGTTGCATATTCGAGATTGGTGGGATTTGCACGAGTTGTATTTGATCCAAGAGGATGAGTGCTTGCAGGACTGAGTTAGTGGAGATTGTGAAGGCTCAAAGGGAGCAGCCCTATGGAGGTTCGGGATCTTCATGTTCGGATATGGTGAGGCAGAGGCACTACCGAGATTGTCGGGTTCATTCTACAGGGTTTGCTGCAGCGATGGACGCCAGATGGGCTAGTGTCACTCATTAATGATGGTTACTTCCTAGCCTTGGAAGTACCTCCATCACTAAGAGGGAGCGTTGATTTTTGTGTAGCTTGGGAGGTATTCCAAGCCCTAGTGTTCAGGGTTTGGACGGAAAAGCACCACAAGTAGGCTTGTGGGCTTAGAACCCAAGCATGGGGTTTTGCACCCATCCAGATTTGGGACAAAACCATGAAGAATTTGAGCATGAGAAAATTTGAGTTGATAGAACTTGGTGTGCCAATTCCAACGCTTTGAAAATCACCCAAATCGAAGCTCTACAACTTCAGATATGAATATTTGAAGTTCACAATTAATTATGAACAGTCAAGTCATGTAGGCTTGGTCCAAGGGACATGTCCCTTCAACAAATTCATGGAGCCCTTATTTTTGGTATAAATATAAGGTGTGAGACATTCATTTCAATCATCTTAAGGTGCATTCACTATTGAAATTTCTAAGTCTATTCGTTAGAAATTTTATCTGTATTCATCTGGTTTATTTCTCCTACTTGTTAAATACGAACAAGTTATTTAAACATATAAACATCGAAGTAAACGCAATACAGTCTCAACCATCTACAGATCAATAGCTAAAAGAAATAGCAAACACACAAGTGACACCGTTATTTTTGGACAATTCGTCCCTAGAAAAACTCAATGCGGGAAAACTGGTGCAGCAATTCTAAGGGTTTATTTATTATACAGTCTATCCTAGAGTACAATTGGGTGCCAAACTGGCTCACCCGATAGAGAAAAATAACCGGTAGTAATACCTCTCTATTCGGAAGCAGGTATTCAGAAAACCTACCCCACGAAACCCTCTCCAACAACACTGAAGCACTGTGTCAGCGCCCATGGCCTCTGCGTCAACTTCAGAACCCTCTAAGGCACTCGACAGCCTCTGGGACCCTCTGCGTCACTCTTGTTGCCTTCTATGTGGATGACGTAGGCCCTCTGGCCTCTGCACTGTCTCTGTTGGGCTCTGCGTGGCCTGCTCTGGCTTCTGTGTCTACCTCTCTGCCTCTGCGCTAGTCTCTCAGCACTATCTCTGCCTCTCTGTCCAGTACTCACTGCCCCTCACTACTGATCACTGATTCGACTTTACTTAGCAATCCCCGCTCTAGTAAATCGAATGATTGGTCACTCTGGTGTATCTTCCAACTGACCCTCAAGCCTCCTCTTATACTTGTCCTGTGGGTCCTTCAACGATCGAGATTACATCTCTAATCAACGGCTAAGATTAGATTTTGCTTGATCCGTGACTTTTGGAACCTTCTAACCCAGTTTTATATTGATACCCATTAATATTTTATTTTTCCTAAGTTTAGACTTAAGAACTCCATTAAAAATATTAATTATTTTAATATCTCCCAAACCGGTTAGAATTTGCCCAAACCATTTATGGGTCTTGGAGACCTCGTGTGCTTTAGCCTCTCCACCAATTTTCATGGCTAGACCACATTCGATGTTACCCCAAATCGACATTCACATCAAAGAAGAGCTCTAAAATAAGAGTGCGGATCTGAGGCAAGGACACATGCAGCTAGAGCATGATTTTGGTGGTAGGTTACTTATGTTTTGAGGTGCAGATTCTCTGTGAAAGAAGGCCACAGGTCTGAGGCAACCACCAGGAGCTTAAGGGACGTGTCTTGGCCACATTTAAGGGGGGATTTCCTTAAGAGATCAGGCTGCATTTCTGAGGTGAGTTAACAGCACTTTCTATGCATATTTGTGGTGTATTTTGTCACTGTTTGGGCCGCAAGAAAGTGCTGCTACAGTAGCAAATTGGAGGCACATTTTGGAGGGCCAAGAGGCCTAAAAAAGGCTCTCTACCCTAGTTGCAAATACTCCTAGGAACAGCGCAATCAATCAATGGAGTCTTCCTTTGATTGTGGGCAGTTTGTATTGATGTAGTGGACAGTCACATATAGGGTGTCTTGTGTGTTTCATACAATGTCCAAAACAGTGCACAAGAAGCCTAGAGTGGACAAGGAAGTAGGTCTTTGGGAGAGGACTACACCGTGTTTGGGCAATGGTTTGAGGTTGTTGTTGTGTGCCCTAACCAATACCTATGAACACACGGCTCCGAAGGCAAGGAGGCGGCAACAGTATTTGCAGATGTCTTCTTGATTGATGGTTGGATGCTAAGTTGATGAGTGTACTAAGAGGACTAGATTTGTAGGACTGTAGCAGCCAAGAGATAAGGCTGACATGGACTGTCAAATACCCTAATCAGTTGGCAAATGTTGCAGCAGTACATTGGAGCCTAGATTTATGCAATAGCTCCTTTATTGCAGAACAAAGGGCAGATGTGGAGAAGTCTATTAGCAGCGATAGAAGGGTCTCCTAGGTGTGGGGATGCCCTAACTAGGTGCAGATGCTATAGCACAGACTTGGTCACTCGTGGACTGTTGGAGAGCAGCGACAGAAGGGTCTCCTAGGTGTGGGGATGCCCTAACTAGGTGCATATGCTACAGCACAGACTTGGTCACTCGTGGACTGTTGGAGAGCAACGATAGAAGGGTCTCCTAGGTGTGGGGATGCCCTAACTAGGTGCAAATGCTACAGTGCGGACTTGGTCACTCGTGGACTGTTGGAGGGCAGCGTGAGAGTGGACCAAGTATGAACGTGGATTGGGCACTTATGGTCTGCTGGAGGACAGTGTGATAGTGTCCAAGTTGGAGCCCGGTGTGCAACACCTTGATGGACAAATGTAGTTGCTAAAGTGGTAGTTGTTGAGCTCAAGGGTCTGATCAACTAGGAGCACTTTGTGGAGCCAGAGACTTGTGTGTGGAGAAGGACTTCTACAGTAGATGGTGGGTAGTCCTCCCAACACGTGTTCATTGTGGGAGATGGACATCTTGCAGTGATAGGTGGCAACCCTCCATGCCCTATGTTGGTCTTCATTGGAGCAGTACAGGAAGACCATAGTGGGCTGAAGTCCCTAAGTAGCTGAGGAGAAGTAGTGGGCAGATCGAGAATTGTTCACAAGTGGAGTTGTGAACAACTCGACAGGAGTATCAATGTGTTGTGCCCTTGATGGACTACCCACAACTAGAGAGCAGATTGACAGCTGAGGTTCCATGGCCAAATGGACTTGGAGCATTGATAGAGCTAGGAGTTGTAGATCGAGGGCCGAAGGACCGAGCAGGTACAGGGTACGACCAAGGCAGCTGTGAGGAGTTCTACATCAGCTATACAAGCTCTACATCAGCTAGATGGTCAGAGTATCTTGTTGAGGGTAGATTTGTTGTTAATTGACCAACACCAAGACCCAGTTTTATATCTTGTATCAGTGGATGAATGAGGGCCATTATCCCTAGTACAGGAACCCTAAACTGTTGTATTAAATGTTGTTTAATATGACGAAGTTGGGTTGAAAATTGAAAAAAGTTGTCTATATTTTGTACATGTGTGATTCACTATTGTTTATATTTCATTGTGCAAAGTAGGATCTTTGAGATTCTTGGTTTGGTGGCGTCAAGTATTTTAAGATTCTATCCTAGACCCAAGATCGTGGAAATTCAACATGGTGTCAAAGGGTATCTGAGCTACTTTGAGGGACAGTGAATCAGAGCGTGCACAGCGAAGCAACTCAGAGGGAGTTGTGGGTATCTAGATGATGGAGAAGAGGGTTCAACTGAAGACATGGAGATGTGGTCTTGATTGGCTTGGCAGCGAGATTTGCTGGGAGTTCTAGTGGATTGGTGGTGAGCCTAGTGAACAACAGTTCATTGTAGGGTAGATTGTTGATCATGGACTTCCATTGATTTCTCATGGATGGTTGGGATAGCTCGAGGATTGCTTTGGCATGGACGAGATCAAGTTGATCGAGATGGCTTCATGTGATGGACTACAGGTTGGCAGACTAGAGTCTTCATCGAATCGTGATGTTGCATATCCGAGATTGGTGGGATTTGCACGAGTTGTATTTGATCCAGGAGGATGAGTGCTTGCAGCATTGAGCTAGTGGAGATCATGTAGGCTCAAAGAGAGCAGCCCTATGGAGGTTCAAGATCTTTAGGTTCGGATATGATGAGGCAAAGGCACTACCAAGATTGTTGGGTTCATTCTACAGGGTTTGTTGCAGTGATGGACGCCAAATGGGCTAGTGTTGTCGGATGATGATGGTTACCTCCTAGTCTTGGAAGTACCTCCCTCGCTAAGAGGGAGCATTGATTTTTGTGTAGCTTGGAAGGTACTCCAAGCCCTAGTGTTCGGGGTTTGGAGGGAAAAGCGCCACAAGTAGGCTTGTGGGCTTAGAACCCAAGGATGGGGTTTTGCACGCATCGGTATTTGGGACAAAACCATGAAGAATTTGAGCATGAGAAAATTTGAGGTGATAGAGCTTGACGTGCCAATTCCAACGCTTCGAAAATCACCCAAATCGGAGCTCTAGAACTTGAGATATCAATTTTTGAAGTTGACAATTAGTTATGGGTAGTCAAGTCATGTAGGCTTGGTCCAAGAGACATGTCCCTTCAACAAATTCGTGGAGCCCTTATTTTTGGTATAAATATAAGGTGTGAGACATTCATTTCAATCATCCTAAGGTGTATTCACATCAAAGAAGAACTCTAAAATAACAGTGCGGATCTGAGGCAAGGATGCAGGCAACTGGAGCATGAGTTTGGTGGTAGGTTACTTCTGTTTTGAGGTGCGGATTCTCTGTGAAAGAAGGCCGCAGGTCTGAGGCAACCACCAGGAGCTTAAGGGACGTGTCTTGGCCAGATTTAAGGTGGGATTTCTTTAAGAGATCATGGGTCGCATTTCTAAGCTGAGTTAAGAGCAATACTCGTGCATATTTGTGGTGTAGTTTGTCATTGTTTGGGCCGCAAGAAAGTGTTGCTACAGCAACAGATTAAACTTTAAAGGCACATTTTGGAGGGTCGAGAGGCCTAGAAAAGGCTCTCTACCCTAGCCGCAAACACTCCTAGGAACAGCGCAGTCAAACAATGGAGAATTCCTTTGTTTGTGGGCAGTTTGTATTGATGTAGTGGACAGTCACCTGTAGGGTGTCTTGTGTGTTTCATACAAGGTCCAAAACAGTGCACAAGAAGCCTAGAGTAGACAAGGAAGCAGGTCTTTGGGAGAGGACTACACCATGTTTGGGCAGTGGTTTGGGGCTATTGTTGTGTGCCCTAACCAGTCCTATGAATGCACAGATCCAAAGGCAAGGAGGCAGCAACAGTATTTGCAGATGTCTTCTGGATTGATGGTTGGATGCTAAGTGGATGAGTGTCCTAGGAGAGGACTAGATTTGGAGGACTGTAGCAGCCAATAGATAGGGCTGACATGGGCTGTCAGATGCCCTAATCAGTGGGCAAATGTTGAAGCAGTACATTGGAGCCTAGATTTGTGCAATAGCTCCTCTATTGCAGAACAAAGGACAGATGTGGAGAAGTCTGTTGGCAACCAATAGAAGGGTCTCCTAGGTGTGGGGATGCCCTAACTAGGTGCAAATGCTACAGCCTGGACTTGGTCACTCGTGGACTATAGGAGGGCAGCGTAGGAGTGGACCAAGTATGAACGTGGATTGGGCACTTATGGTCTGTTGGAGGACAGTGTGATAGTGTCCAAGTTGGAGCCTGATGTGCAACAACTTGATGGACAAAGGTAGTTGCTAGAGTGGCAATTGTTGAGCTCAAGGGTCTGATCAACCAAGAGCAGTTTGTAGAGCCAGAGACTTGTGTGTGGAGATGGACTTCTACAGCAAATGATGGCCAGTCTTCCCAGGCCGTGTTCATTGTGGGAGATGGACATCTTGCAATGATAGGTGGCAACCCTCTGTTCCTATGTTGGTCTTCATCGGAGCAGCATAGGAAGAACATAGTGGGTTGAAGTCCCTGAGTAGCTGAGGAGGAGCAGTGGGCAGATCGAGAGTTGTTCACAAGTGGATTTGTGAACAACTCGATAGGAGTCTCGATGTGTTGCGCCCTTGATGGACTAAGGCACAACAAGTGAGCAGACTGACAATTGAGGCTCAGTGGCCAGATGGACTTGATGCATTGTAGAGGCAGGGGTTGCAGATCGGGAGTCAAAGGATCAAGCAGGTACAAGGTACGACCAAGTCAGCTGTGAGGACCTCTACATCAGCTAGACGATCAGAGTATCTTGTTGAGGGCAAATTAGTTGTCGATAGACCGAAACCAAGCCCCAATTTTGTATCTTGTATCAGTGGATGTATGAGGGCCATTATCCCTGGTATGGCAGCCCTAGACTGTTGTATTATATGTTTAATATAAAGAAGTTGGGTTGAATGTTGAAAAAAGTTGTCTATATTTTGTGCATGTGTGATTTTGGTTGAGAGTCTTGGTTTGGTAACGTCAGCAATTTTAAGATACTATCCTAGACCCAAGATCGTGGAAATTCAATGCTTTGGTCTTCAAGATCGTGCTACCTACAATGCTTTGGTCTTCTAGAGCATCTTTTAGTGTGACAGTCAAATCCAATGCCTTTTAATTAACTTGTTTCTCTTGAAACTCATAAGTGGACCTATGTACATCTTTCTCAGGTAAGACCCCTCAAGACCTTACCTAATTAGAGCTCACTCTCAAATAGTGAGTTTGTATTTTCTTTAAATTAAAACTACCCAAAGAGATATTTAAGATCAATGAAAATAGGTTATAAATCCCGAAGAATCAGCTTGATCAGTTGAATCATATTCCCAAGGCATATCATTTACAGGGAGGCCATACATCACAAGTTCAAATTCAATCAAGTCACTCAAGGTTACTAACTACTAATGTCGCTAGCAATTGACCTGCCCACCATCTAGATATTTTGGGAGGGGGGGACCCCATGAGGCTTTCCTTGGGAAAGAAATAAGTGAGAATCATTATAAAAACATGAAAAGCATCCATAATATGGGTGAAAATAGATAGAAGCAAGATAAGAAACAAAAGAATTAGGCTTTAATTTTATAAAAGATAAAGCTTACTATATTAGAACATTCAACGTATGTCTTACTTGATTACAATCAAGGGTGATGCCTATTTTTTGTTTGACCTCTTTCTGTTAAGTCTAGGCTTTGGAATGGGGTGGATGAAACAATGAAACATGCCCACCAATCTGTTGAAATGTGTAACTAGGTCTGGTCTTCATAATGTCTTATGTAATCTTGATTTTATGTATTTGATGTAAAAGAGAAAAGAAAATTATTATTGTTATTCTCATGGCATGGGTTTCATGTTCTAGGTCAAATTGTTTTTAGGTCAAGCACCCATTGTGTGTTTCTAGGGCTTAGTCTTAGAGTCAAAGAAGTCAAAAAGTCATTGTCATATGTAAAAGTCCCTATTGGGCATTTTGTATCATGTAAGAAGAATTTATTGTAAGTCAAAGAGTCAAGACTCAAAAGTCTCTCTCCAAGACCAAGTTGGCCTACAAGAAGACAAGTTCCTATAAATCATAAGTCGGCCTCATTAGGGCTATTCGAGCCTTACAAGAAGCCTATATATAAGATGGAACTCGACCTCATTTTGAAGACATCTAAGCCAAGTTCGATCTCAAGGAAAAAAGAAGACTAATAGCCACGAAAGAAACGGAGAACAAAAGGGAAGAGAAATCGAAGTTTTGAGGATTGTTTTTTCTCCCACATGTGCGAAGGAATTAGGTCACAAATTGCAGCCATCAAAAGAGACAAAGTTGGTGTCAAGAAGATCTAACTTGCAAGCCGAATTACTAAGGAGAAAGGAATAGTCCAAGTAAGGGACCAAAAGGACATAATTTTGTCTTAAAATCACTCACACGTGCGTATTAGGGTTTTTGCAGTAGACGCTGAAAATTGCAGAGCTGAAGCAATAACCGAAATTTTGAAGTAGAGGCCGAAATCTGAAATTTGAAGTTGTTTGACTTGGGTTGACTTTGTGAAAGAGAAGGTTCATAAAGGAGAAGTTTGACTTGGTCTTGGAGGGGACTTTGTCTTGGGTCTTGGAATTTGTCATTTGAAGATTCTATAAGAGGAGAAAAATTTCTTGTGGGTTTTCCTCTTTAGGAGAGGTTTTGGCCCTGGCTAGCAGCCTACATCTTGTGTCCTTGTGTACTATTGATCTTCATGTTTTGATAGTTGTTTGATGATAAGAACAACATATTAATAAGTAAAGAATAAGTGAAAGAAAAGTAAAAGAACATCACAAGCAGTTATCAAAGATAAGAGAAATCACCCTAATCTAGTTTTCCTTGTTTTCTCAACATGGAACCAGAGCTAAGGTGACAAGAATAGGGAGTTTGAAGATCACTCAATTGAAGGATACATACGGGCCAAACATAAGAATAACATCAAGGAAATCCAGCTACGTTATTAGGATTTGGATATGGATGCAGATTCGCTAGTTTTTTTAAAATCCAAGATTCGAATACGGAAAGAATACGTCAAGTACAAACAATATAATAATATTTTTTAGATTTTAAAAAATACTTTTAGAGTTCAAAAATCAAATCCATTTATAAATAACAACATTTAGAACTGAAACCATTAGATATATTATAAATATGAAGACTGAAACACTAAAATGATGCATCCTCCCTCATTCAAAAAAGATAATATCATAAATGATAGTAGTAAGTACAAAAATGAACGTCTCATCGATGATCACTCTACTAATATCATAATGTACAGTAGGTTAAACTACATATCCTCAAATGGATCTACATTCTCTTATGAATATTGCAACCCTACATCATGAATAGATGATGGAGGTCTTGGAATGTAGGATGTTGCATCAGTAGGTTGGACTGGTGGTGGAACAATGTCCTCAAGTAGATTGAGGTGAGTCATGGCATTCAATGTCAGGTTCAAGTCAAAGATCTCAGGCTCCACATCCCACATCTTGCTCGGACCTTTTTTATGCTTTGGTTCAACATGTGATAGAAGATGGAGGTTGGAATGAACATACACAAGATCCTCAGCCTCTGTCGCTCCCAGCCTGCTTCGCTTCGTTGAATGGATCTGAAGCCATATGTACTCCAATTCCTCTCAAGCAGATGAGGAACTAACAACCTGTGACAACATTCTAGTGGCTAGAGTCGAGAGATGAATGTTATCTCCACCAGGAAAGCCCCACCAAGTAATAGGATCAAGATGCCCTCGATCATCCATAGCTACTGGATCTTAAAAAGTACCAGTAGATTGTACAAATCCTCCAAATTCTTGATGTACTTCCATTGCAGCTCCCACATCTCTATAGAGTTTCCTCAAAGTTGTCTTGTATCCTTGTACCACTTCAAAATCCTTGTTTGGCATTGTTCTACAAGGTAAAGACCAAATTTTGGAATGATAATATTTGGGGTCTGATGCATAGGCCAAAAGGTGTAATGATGTGGTCATTTTGTTCCACTTTTCTGTAATTGTCCTTCACTTCAGAATAAAATGTTTCAAAAGGGTCATTTTAACTTGCCTTGATAATTTATCTTATCCTCTCCAGCATACTATCAATGTTTTCATAAACTTCCCTCAAGCACGGTGTATCTGTGTCAAATGTCATGATCAAGGTCAAGATTGGTTCAGTAAACCGCAGAAGGTATTGGACCTTGTCCCACCACGCATCATCAAGAATGATGGACTTGATTTTTTGCCCTCTATCAAAAGTGGAAGTCCTCCATGATTCCCAAAGAGGATCAATGACCATTGCTTGTAATGCTTGTCTCACCTCCACAAGCATCTTTATGACAAGAATGTGGGAGGAAAAACGGGTTTCAACAACCTACAAGTTTCAAATAGTCAAATCTCAAATAAGAAATCATATATAAATTTTTAATTAAAATTAAGAATTTCCAATACAAATAATATTGATTAAAAAAATAGTACCTTCAGTAGCTCCAACTTTGCAAAACCTCGATATATGGCCTGGGACATTGAATGATTAGTTATAAACATTTGCATTTCTTTTGCTGCTACATATATTTCATTAATCCATTCAATCTCACCAATCTTAGCAAACATAAGGTTCAATCAATGTACTGCACATGGAGTCCAAAATATGTGATCATATCGACCCTCCACAATCAAACCTACAGCTTTACAAACCTATGCGTTGTCCGTAATGACTTTGAAAACATTATGTGGCCCCACACTTTCTATTGCATCAATAAGAAATGTGGATATGGAAGATGCATCTTTCTCTATTCCACTTCAATCAACAGCCTTCAAAAACATTGCCCCTTGGGGGCATATTGCAACAACATTCATTAATGGGTGCTTTCTTTGGTCTCTCCATCCATCAAAAATGATGGACACCCCTGTTTCTGCCCATGTATCCTAGATTGTATGTAGTTGTCTATCCACGGATTGTCTCTCTAATGCCAACAAAGTAGTGCAGACCTTTTCATATCCCCAAGGCTTTTGTACCCTTTTGGCGCTTCATTAAATGACCTAATCATTTGTTGCCAATAAGGGGAACTCACCAAATTGAATGCTAGCCCATTTGCATAGATGCAACAAGCTACATTTTCATCAACTATGTCTCTACCTTGATTATTGAATGTTGCTTCAAGAGGGCCTAAAGTGGGCCTTTTATTACTTGTGGCAGTAGGCCTAGATGGCAATGGAGGCCTAGTTGTAGAACTTTGCACAGGGTTTTTTCCCTTAGCAAGCTTCCTATTAGCAGTGTCTTGCAAAGATGTATAGAATTTCATTTTTTCAGGAGTCAAACCTTGGTCAGGTTTTCCATTTGCATCTTTTGGCCCGGTGCATGCTTGCACCCCTGTGTTAGTTTGACCAGTCAGATGGGCCTTCACTCTAGTATATGAGCCATTTTTTATATCTTAGCATTCAATGCACTTCCATTTATATGAACCACCTTTGAGATTTTTTCTAATAATCTCCACATACTACCATAGAGGAGATTTTGGGTCTAGTTTTGATGATTTCCCCTTCACTCTAATGTGATGGTTTCATAATGATAATGGTCTATAGGTTACTGCATATAAAATTCTAATTATAACACATTATCAATACACAATTAAAAATTAAAATACAATAAAATTTCAGAAATAATTTTTTAGGTGATTAACAATGCACAAGTACCTAAACACACAATCTTAAAGTTAAAACATGAGCTTCAAAGAATCTTTCTTTTGAGCAAAAACATATAAGAAATGTGTTGATCTAAGTGAGAAATCTAAAAGGTTGTTAGCATTGAAAGTGTTTGACCAAGTGTCCAATTCTCCTTGGTCAGCTTTATTTGTCAAGAAGTTGTGCCAGCTAACAATCATACTTATTTAAATATTTGTTGTTAATAATCCAGGTTCTAACTAAACCTGGGCTTTAGTTAATGAGTGTCTATTTTTTTTAATGAAATTGATCACACTATCTCTTCTACGTGATTAAGGTCACTTCATCATTTGGTGACATTGTTGGTCAAGCCTTTTCCTTGTGGCTGAAATTGGGTCATTAGCCTAATTTAATGAAAACTAATAAACCAGTGTGCAATCTGCTTACAGTTATCCAAATCTGTTCTTATAACTTTTCTAACAGTTGGTAACATTACCAGATGGCAGTTTTAGTGTTGAGAATTAGTAACAGGTGTGATTTTTTAATTTTACTTGTAACAGCTCTGAGTCGTATTCCTTTCTGTACGGTTGTTGCTTTGTCGCTTGTTGGGCATCAAGTCCCACAATCATTGTCTGAAGCAAGGTGCCCACTCGACAACCTTATGCCCACTGTCGATTGTTGCTTTGTCGCTTGCGGGTGTTGAGTTCCACAATCTTTGTACAAAGCAGGGTGACCACCCGACAACCTTGTGCCCATTGTCGACAAACTTGTGGAATAGTGGAATGTTCCTCACGGCTTGCTTTGTCGTTGTCTGAAGCAGGGGGGTGAATAATCCAAGAAGAGTCCCTCGCGTTCCTCCCTTGGGTGTTCCTTGCGTTGCTCTTGTTGAAAAATGTAACTAGTTTCGTCTAGAAATTTCTAAGTCTAACACATCAAGAATCCCTACTGCATTATCTAGTTTATTATCTCCTACTTGTTCTTTCCATTAACAAGTTATTTATCAATATAAATACCGAAATAAACACAACTGCAGCCTTCACACATATACAAATCAGCAACTGAAATAAACTGAGACAACACAAGAGACACCGTTATTTTTGGACAATCGTCCCCGGAAAAACCCAATGCGAGAAAACCGGTGCAACAGATATGAGGGTTTTATTATAATGCAGTTTTCTGAATACAGCTAGGGTGCTAGAAATGGCTCACCTTTCAGACATTTTCCTTGGCAAAAGTACCTTTCTTCAGAGACAGATATTCCGCCTAATCAACAACTGACTGAATAGCCTCACAGTGACTTCGATTGTTCCCTTAGCTAGACAATGAAAGCTGCTCCAAGCTACCCTTGGGAACTGCGTCACCCTTTACAGCTCTGCGTCAACTAACCAGCTCTCAGTCTGCCCCACGAAAATTCCTCAATGTTGCCTCTTCAACCCAGCATCAACTCTGCAGCCCTCTGCGTTACCTGAGTCAACCTCTGCTGCCTCTACATCAGTCTCTTGGCCCTCTGCATCAACCTCTTGGCCCTCTGCATCCTCTGCGCTGGCCTCCTTAGCCTCTGCGTCAGTCCTAGCTGCCTCTACAACAGCGTTCCAAGGCTCTGCGTTGTCTCTACTGTCTCTGCATCAGTTCCGGCTGCCTCTACGTCAGCATTCCAAGGCAGTCACAGCACGTTCGTAACCCGCAGCCCATCCTTAGTCCCGTCCACAGCCCCATCCCGCAGCCCGTCCGTAGTCTCGTCCATAGCCCCATCCGCAGTCTCGTCCACAATTTTGGCGATTTTTGGTGAATTCAATTCGAATCCCCTGTTCTGTGGTTCCGACCTATACTGGGTGCAGCAGGGTGCCATCGCTGGGTGCAGACAGTTCAAGGATTACCACAAACTTTCTCTTCGGCCACCATGACAGAGCAGCGACACAACAAGGACCCCAAGGAAGCCGAAACGCCACTGTCCAAAGATTTCAACAACAGAGGTCCGCTGAAGTACTTACAACAATGCCACAATAAAGATGAGAATGTATACAGTCCCACCGATATTGCATTAGAAACAGATTTTTCTTTCTGGACGCTTCCCGGACGCTTCCGTACGCTTCCAGAAAAGCTTCCGGAAAAGCGTTTAGAAAACCGTTTTTTTTTTCAATTTTTTTTAAATTTTAGGTGAGTTTGCTTGTTGGGGTGGGTCCACCTTAGGTTAGGGTGACGAATGAAGGCAAAAAAATATTAAAATATAGCAGAAGCTCCCTCATGGTAATGTTAAATTCTTAAAGTAAAATGATGAAAATGAAAAATATTTCATCCTTTTACTTAAATTTTTAACATTACCATGAAATGACTCAGGATGTTTGAGAGTGGTTCCAACCTCATTGGACTTCATATGGAGAAAATAGAATTTCATATTCTATTCAAAATTCAGCAAACTTAACAGTTTTCAGGAATTCAGGATCAATGGGATTGTGGCATTTCATTAGATTATATCAAGTATGAAAGTATGCGATTAGCATTTAATCAAGAGCACCAAGCCCTATATGTACCCTAGTGTTGGTGGTGTTAATTGTTGAACTCCTTTGTCACGCCCTTAGCAAAAAATTACCTATCAATCAAGTCAAAATCATCTACCAAGCATGTTAAGCTTTTTCTACCATAACTTAAGTCTTGAATTAGGTAGTTTGATCAAAATTGGGAAATGTTGACTAATATGCCTAGACAATCGAGGTAGAGGCAAAGGCTAGACAAGAGGAGAAGAATCTAGATTCTAGATGGTTGATGCATCTAAATGGTTGATGCTCGAATAGTTAATCATTAATGTACAATGGATATTATATCTATCTTGATTTATGCAAAAATACGCATGTTTTCATGTCTTCTACAATTAATTTGGTATTTGGGATGTTTGTTTTGAGTATAAATGCAAAAAAATATAAAAATATATATATATAGCAGACGCTTCCGCGGACGCTTCGCTTCCTAGATTTTTGGAAAATGACGCTTCGGCGTCCCCACTTCCAAAAAACGCTTCCGCTTCGCTCCCGCTTCGTGCAACATTGCTTGGAGGACTACCATCCGAATGGTATGTATTCAGGATTACTCTTCTCAACAATAACGTAATTCCTAGATTCGAGGAATTAATGGCCAGATGCATTCAAGAAGAAACAAGGATGGAAGAACAAGAAATGCCCATGCTTAAGGGTCATCCCTCTGCCTTTCCTTCTCATACTAAAAGAAGAAACAATTCCGGGGCTAAATCCAAAGGAAAGGCTGGACCAAAGGGTGGAAGAAAAGGACGATGTTATAATTGCAATAAAATAGGTCACTATTCAAGGGAGTGCCCTGATAAAAGGGACTCTCACGGGGACGATGATCAAAATCCCTCTCAAGGCAATCAAAGGAATGACAGGACAAAAGGAAGAGGTAAAAGAAGCGCCGAAAATCAAGGAAGAGGACAACCATTCAAGAAGGCAAGAAATTCCAGGTATGAATCTAACACGTGAACAATAAGCAAGATGAATATTATCTACTAGCAGCTCTATCTACTACTGCTCCCCCAGACTCGCTGGGAAATTTTCTTATTGATACTGGTGCCTCAAGGCACTTCACTGGTTACAAAGAAGCTCTCTATGATCTGATAGAGAAGGAAACCAACCTAGAAACTGTTCTTGGAGATACTACAAACTATCTCGTGAAAGGCATTGGAAATGTCACTCTTCAATTGAATCAAGGAAATACAATTCATCTACAAGATGTGTTATATGTGCCTGATCTCAAAAAGAACCTGGTGTCCATTTCAGCAATGGAAGACAAAGGCTACAAGGTGACCTTCAACGATGGTAAGGTACGTGTATGGAAAAAGAATATTAAAGATGCTTTCACTCTTGGGTTTTGAGTTGATTCATTATATCAGGTCGGAAGAAGTCCACTGGGTGTCATGTCTTGTGTCACAACTCTTCAGTCCAAACTATGGCATCGGAGGTTTGCTCACCTTCATTATAAAGCGCTACCCGATGTAAGAAAGATGGTGACAGGGATGCTCAATTCCGAGTAGAGCAAGAAGGTGTATGTCCGGGATGGCCGAAGGAAAGCTCAAAAGGGGACCATTCCCCTCAAGCCAAAGCAAGACCTCTGATATATTGCAGTTGGTTCATTCAGACATATCAGGTATGATGCCTATGAACTCCTTGGGAGGATATTCATATTATCTCACTTTTACAGATGATTATTCTCGCAAGTCT
>APFE030772771.1:0-20355 GCA_000404065.3 Pinus taeda | reverse complement strand
CCTTATACAATCATTGACCTTATTGATTTACGTGATGGAAGGATCTAGTGACAAGTCGTCACAATTTAAAAATGTGATTAATAATCCATGGGGAGTAGGTTTATTGATAGGTGTGGTATATAGTTCTCATCGAAGATGAGTTACATATTCAATACCTATATATATAGATCTATACGATATCATTTTCATCTATTCAATATTTATAAATTCTTTTGTAGTATATTATCAATCGGCTAATGAAAACAAACTAAACAAAATGGTTTTAAGTTTTGGGCAACCATGAGAATGAAATATAGATAATTCTATATGTTTTGCAAATAGAAGCTTGTCGAGGTTTTACTTTTTATTTATTTAAATGTTACAACTTTGTATAAAATAATGCTATATAAGCATTATAATTATGATTAGGTACAATGTGATAATTAATGGGTTATATACAAAAAAAAGAAAGGGGTTTAATTAATTGATATTATAATTATGATTAGGTACAATGCCATAATTAATGGTGTATATACAAAGAAAAGAAGGGGGTTTGATTAATTAATCAAATCAACTAATAAGAGTTAAGACTAAGATGGTGGAGATCCTAGTGAACTCTAACTAGCTAGGTTTAGGGTTTACATGCCTTACAACTTACATATTTTCCACACCTCACTCTAATCTTTCTCTAAGACTTGGTCTTAGGAGATGCTAAGTCTATGAAATAGGTGGCTGCAACAACACCTCATCAATCCTCCCTAGAAATTCATCACAAGGAGGTCTCTACGATGCCCTAATCCTAGGCACTACATGGAATACCAATAGTTACAAGTCACTCTATTCCTAAATTCATTGGAAACCCCACACATGAGGTCAAGTCAAAGTCATTCAAAACGCGAGCTATGAGGTCAAGTCAAAGTCATTCAAAACCGACCGAAGATATGAGGTCAAGTCAAATAAAATCTTGGAGCACATAGAAATCATGCAATAACACACTTTAATCTGCAAATTTATTAGTGCTTGGTGACCAAAAAGAGATCTGAAAGCATGGATCAAGGATGAATGGTAGCCCATGCTTCCATGTTGATTTTCATATTGGAGCCAAATGTTTTCTTATGATGATCTTCAGTAAGATAGAGGATCATTCGAGGGTCTTTGAGAATGGCATTTTTTCCTTGACAATGTGAGTCTCTACATCCCATTATCATTAATTTAGAGGGTTGATTCAAGGGTCTTTCAGATTGGCCTTTATTTTCTTAACAATGCGAGTCTCTTGATATGATTATGGATGCTTGGTTTCAACCCGGAAAAATATTTTTTTTTTGGTAGAGCAAGATCCACATAGCAGGATCCAAAATTTGAATTCACCTTAGGAATCCTTGCAACCACAAATCGCTCCCATGCAAGAAACTTCTATAAAGAAAAAGAAAAATTGAGATAACATTATGCAAGACATAACGAAGATCCAAAATTTGAATTCATCTCAGGAATCCTTACAACCACAACTCGAGCCCATGCAAGACACTTCTATAAGGAGAAATAAAAACCGAGATAATATTATGCAAGGCATAACCAAGATCCAAAATTTGAATTCAACTCAGGAATCCTTGCAACCACAACTCTAGCCCATGCAAGACACTTGTATAAAGAAAGAGAAAAACAGAGATAACATTATGCAAGACATAACCGATATGGAGCCTAAAATGCATGATGCAAAGACAATGTTGCAAGAAATCATAATCGAGACAAGTTCTTAGGTAAGGATAGAAGGCTTGGATGAAATGGAAGTAGAGGAGATAACCCTCTCTAAGATAATCGAGTAGCTACAATGCCAAGGAACCAATTCTATTTTTGATGTGCAAATGGCTCTTCTCAAACAATCAAGTGTTGACTCCCACAACTCCTCATGAGGGTTCTCTTTATTCTCTTTCTTGGCATTTGAGAGACCCCCTAAAACCAATCAGAGGAGATAAATGATGGGGGAGGAAATCAACATAAGAGTTGATACAATAGTCAAGGAATCTTCTAGCCAATTCACATAAGATTACAGATTCGAGAGGCCCCCTAAAACCAAACAAAGGAGATAAATGATGGGGGAGGAAAACAACATAAGAGTTAATACAATAGACAAGGAATATTCTACCAAATTCACATAATATTACATTTCTTTCAAGGGTTTCTTTCACTATCCCTCCTTCCTTCTCAATGAAAGTGATTTTGTGGAACATAAGGGGTGTCAAAAGTGACAAAAGATAAAGACTAATTAGAGACAAAATTAAAAAGGAAAAACCTAACATTATCATATTGATTCTCATGGAACAATACATGGTCTATGAATCCTATTAAACCCCTTGGAAGTAACTTTTCATGACTGATTGGCAAGCCCTAGGATCCTCTCTCGAAAACTTCAATTGATCAGATCAAAAGAGATATGGTTCTTAATGGAAATAATAGGATGCACCTGTGAGGGGATAAAATTTCTTCTCTCAAAAACCTCATTTAGCTTGAACAAATTCATTTGAATGAGAACTTCGTTGTTGGATGGGACTTCAATATGATTACGTGGCTGGAGGAAAAAAGGGGGCAGTTCATAGATTAGGCATTGAAGCATAATCATTCAAAAATGAAATTAGGCATGTAATTAAATTAGATAGAAATGATAAATGGAATCTATACTTGGAAAACTACAGAGAAGGCAAGCACGAGACAAGATGGCAAGTGGATATATTTATTTTATCAAAATTATTTTTGGAAAAATACCTCTTTTTCGAAGCTTCCACCTTTCCTAGTGCGGGCTAAGACCACTATCCAATAATGTTAGAATTAGACCTCAAAGAAGCTGCTAAAAAATGACCATTCATATTTGATATTTTTTGGTTAGCATATCCATCCTTCCTTGTGGAATCCAAGGAGTAGTGGTGGGACTTAGATAATGGAAGCCTCTTCCCATGTTCAACTTTCAACATAGGTTAAAAACACTCAAAGGTTTAATTAAAAAGTGGAATCATGAAGAATTAGGTAACAACTTCGAGGAAAATAAAATATGGAAACTAAAATGGAATGCATCCAAAAAAAATGACACTTGAATAGTGATCTGAAGATTTGTCAAAGAAGGAGGGGGAGGTTCTTAAAAAAATAGGGGAAATATGGAAGCAAGAGGATACCTTATGGAGGAAACAATCTAGGATCTCATGGCTCAGGGGTGTGGAGAAGAACACTTGGCTTTTGCACAAATCAACACTGAAACACATGCATCATAACCATATCTTCTGACGTACGAGTAAGTATGGGAAACGACTCTCTCATCACATGGATGTTGAAAATGAACTTACTTCATTATATCAGAATCTCCTTAAAGAAAATAAAACCTAACAAATTACAATCCATGGAGAATATAGTCACCCACATTCTGATATTGGTCACTAAAGACCAAAATGTGGCTTAGATGAAGGAAATTACCTTGTAGGAGGTTAAGGAAGCATTGATGAGCCTCCTAAAAATTAAGTTCCCTTCCCCTCATGGCTTCACCTTAGTTTTTTTCCAAGAAAGTTGGGAATTCTTGGGTGAGGAGATATTAGATTTAGTGGAGGAATCATGAAGAATATGCTATATCCTCCCTACTCTAAATTCCACTTTACTCACTCTTTCTCCTAAATCAACATGAGTAATGGACCTAAGTATCTTAACACCTATCATTCTTTTCAACATGGTGTAAAAATTCATTTTGAAGATCATTCTCCATAAACTCTAACCCCTGTTGCCTCTACTCACCTCCAAGGAGTAGTTGGGATATGTTGAGGGTTCTAAAATCCTAGATGGGATCATAGTAGCCCATGAGATTATACACACTAAAACAATTCATAAAATGAGATATGGTAATCAAATTTGATTTCTCAAAAGCATTTTACAAATTGAGATGGGCTTATCTTCTTTGAATTTTGAAATCCTTTGGTTTCTTTGATGATTGGGCTAAATGGGTGGCTTCCTTATTTTCCTTCCCTTTCTTCTCTATCCTTATCGATGGATTCTCCTCCACCTTTAGTGCTTCTCGAGGTATCCGCCAAGAAGACTCACTCTCCCATTTTAGTTTTTCCATTTTTGGTAAAAGCCTCAAGTGTTTTCTGAGATCTTCTATGCTTGATGGTGTCTTATGTGACATTTGTCTCAACAACTAGTTGGCACTAATAACTCAACAACACTTTGTGAATGACACTATGTTCATAGGCAAGCCCTTCATTCAAGAAGCCTTGGCCTTCAAGAACATTTTGAATGATTTTATGCTAGCCTTTGGTACTAAAATAAAGCCCAACAAGTCCCAAGTCTTCTTCTTCAACACCCATCATAGCATTCAAACCCATCTGGCATGGAAAATTATTCAAGGGAGAGAGATTTTGGATATACTTTCCTACAAAACAAACAATTCGACATTCGGAGCCTTACATTATCTAGAAGTATTAGTTATCCTCAAATGGGTGCTTCAGTCACTCCTAATTTACAAAATTTTGGCCCTAGTTGCACCAAAAGTCATCTTGAGCTCAACGCTTAACCTAATGCGCTCTTTTCTTTTGGAGGATTGGCCCAGGCACATAAGTGGTCACTTACGTCTTGGATTTTTCTCTCCCTTGCATTTATTGTTACGTAAAATGTTATAATTAAGTTATCTAATATATTATTTTCATTATTATTCTATTTTAATAGTTTTCATAATTAATGTTGTATGAAATGTACTAAATGATGTTACATAAATATTACAATTGTTATTAGGTAGAATGCTATAATTAATGTTTTATATACAAATAAAAGAAGGGGGTTTAATTAATTAATAAAATCAACTCATAAGAGTTAGGACTAATATGCTGGAAATGCCATAGAATCATGATTTGTAATGTTAATCATCTAGGTTTAGGGTTTACATGTGTTACAACCCTAAAACCTTTGCATATTTTCCCTACCAAACTCTAATATTTTGTGATGACTTCATTTTTAGCTTAATTCTGGTAAACTTATGGCACCCTCATCTGGGGGAGGGGATGCGACCCCCTCCTACAACAATGTAGTCTTTGGAGATGCTAAGTCCAGGAAGAATGTGGCGAAAAAATACCTCATCAATCCCCCCACTAGCAAATTCATCACAAGGAGGTCGAAAATATTATCAAATCTTATGCGTTGTATGGAAAAACAATATATCAAGCCACTCTGTTCAAAAATTCCTTCAAAATCCTAGATACGAGGTCATGTAAGATAAAATATTAGAGCACCAATAACAAGGGCTTAAGGCCAAAATCAAGATATTTTGCAGCGATTTATTTAATAAAATAAAAGGGCCATGGAAATAGACTTGAAAGCACAGTTGGTAGAAAAATATTAGAAGGAATTTGGGCTTATAACAATTTTGTTATATTCTCATGAGTGGTTTTCAATTGTAGGAATTATATCTTGTCATGATAGGATGATGATGGTGCAGAAGAAGAAGGAGACCATACTAGACGACACCTATGAAGCTGAAAGATAAAGCTGACTCTTGAACAAGAAGATGAAGGGGAACTATCTTCAAGACTTATGAAGGAGGAAGATAAAGGGCATGAACCATCTCTCAAGAAGACAAAAGTATAACAGCATGAAGAGTGGCTTGACATTTCCACATCATCATTAAGTCCATGTCATCAGTATCAATTCATGTCTTGTCAAGATGTCAATTCAAGGTGTCAAATGAGTCCTCATGTGCCACATCATTTGTGTACGTAAATGTAGTTTTCAATAATATAAGAAATTTAATGTAAATCGAAAGTCCAAGAGTCACCCATAGAATCTGAAAGGTCATGGAGAAGTTAAAGAGTCACGTGGAAATTCCAGGAGTCACAAGGGAGGTGAAAATTCACACCATTTGTTGTATATACACCCTTATAGCTTAAGAAAGTGTTTTTTCCCATTGGCTCGTCCCACTAGGTATTAGATATGAAGATAGTTCCTTGAAGGAGAAAGTGATAGCTCTTACACTCCACTATTGGAGATAGTGGTGTTCATTGTACCAATGTATCTTGGGACATTTGCTTAATACTTGAAGTTCATTAAGTGATCACACTTTCATTTCTGTGTCATAAATGTTATAAGAATATTCTTTGAATGTTCGCGATATATGTTGTTTTCATATGCACTAAATAAATTGAACTATTTCAGTGGATTTGGTGTGTATCTTGTTGAAGGTGTGTTGTACTTCTTTTAATGATCATTTCTTCTTTGTGAAATATTTTGCTAGTTGATCAACGATTCTTTCATATATATGTGCTTGTCTATATTTACTATATGATTATTGGTACTCTTCTCCGGAAGGCGCGCTTTTATTTTCCCTTGAGTGAAAGAACCTTGATATATTCTACAACTGAACATTCCACAAGGCATACTCACTTGTTCATTCAAAAGACATGCATATTAATCATTTGTGCTAACCATCGTAGCTAAGGGAAATTTTGAAGAATCATCGCAACCAAGCCGTAATTTTGGAAGGGATCCTATTCATAATGGTGTGAAGTCTAATTGGGACTTTTCATAAGGGATACCCCCTTGCATGTTGATGGGATCCAACACCATCAACATTTTGGCACTAGAAGGAGGGAAGTTTCATTTTTATGGCTAATAAATCACCACATCCTAACAAACATACTTATGCGCAAGGTAGTAATGTCCCCATTTTCCACTCTAACTCATACTCCTGAGAGAGAGGAAACTTATCATCCTAAAATGGGACAAGAATTTGAGGCTACTTAGGATCAAATCTAGACCATCCTACTGATTACTATTCAATTTGTGAGAGCTCTTGGTTTACTCCATGTTACATTTATTCTACCCCATCAGTCTGTAAAGAAATAAACAACTCTCAATGTGTGAAAGACCCTAAACAATGTGTAGAATTGAAATGGGAGCTCAAGTGAAAAGAGACGATAATGGTGAAAATGATAATGATCATGGTGAAGAATGAATAGAAAAACCTCCTATTTGTAACAAAGTATTGGGTTGATCTTGATAATGGAAAATGATAAAATAATATTAAGGAAATCAAGATCTAACCATTAGGAATAATTTATTATATTTTTTGGAGAGGGAAAAGATATTCAAAATGGTCAAATATCTTTATCTAGAAATAATTAACAAATAAAATGATTTATTAATTATTTTGCGAGGATTAAGAATGGTGTGAAATTGAAATAATTATTAAACAATGATTTAAGAATTATTGCAATAATAGAATTAAGGAATAATAAATAAATAATGATTTATTTAGTAATTCCTAGGTAATTTAGTCAAATGTGACAAGGAATAATTATCAAACAATTATTTAATAATTATTCCTAGAGAAAATTATAAATAATGATTTATTCAATTCTTCCCATGAGTTTTTTGAGTTTTTTTTTTAATGAGAAATAATTTAATAAAAATGGTTTGCTAAATTATTTCCCATGGTGAAAGTGATTTTACTATGGTAAAATAAATCCTGTGAGGTGTATTTCAATTCACCTAGTTAGAAATGGCTAGGTGATCATTTTTTAATGATAACAAAAACCCTAAAACCTTTGCAAATTTTCCACACCTCACTCTAATATTTTTCTAGGACATTAGTTTTAACATGATTCTGATCAACCTATGGCCTCGTCATCTAGGGGAGAGGGTGCATCCCCTCCTACCAGAGTGTAGTACCGAGAGATGCTAATTCTAGGAAGAATGTGGTGAAGGCAGCACCTCATCAATCCCCCCACTGAAATTCATCACGAGGAGGTCACAAATATGTCCCAATCATGGGCACTGCATGGAAAAAAAATATATCAATCTGTTGTGTTCCAAATGTCCTTCGAAACAACATATATAAGGTCAAGTAAGATAAAATCTTGGAGCGCATAAAATCCATTCAAGTCCACACATTAATCTTCAAATTTATTGGAGGTTAGCCACCAAATCAAGATTTGCCCTCATGGATCAAGGCTAAATGGAAGCCAAAAGTGAATGTTGATTTGTAGATTGGAGCCAAACGTTTTCTTATGATGGTATTCATCAATTTAGAGGATTGTTAAAAGGTTGTTATGAATGGCCCGTCTTTTCTTAATAATGCTATTCTCTTCATCTTGTTTTGGATGCCTCATTGCATCCCAGATAAAGAAAAATTTTCAGTTGCTCCTATATGGGAAATAGTGGGAATTGGCAATATCGTTGGAAATTATGTAAAAGTGTTAGAAATAACCAAATCAAAGAGGTGCATTGCATATTATAGGATATGTGTGTACATGAATGTCTTAGAATTACTATCATAATGCATACTTATCTTCCCCAATCTTTAGGATATCATCCAACCAATTGATTATAACCATATCCCTTTTTGTTGTAGAAGTTTCCATGAACCTGGCTACCACTATACGAATTTACCCATCACTGATACCCCCATGTTGAAGGAAATAATCATAAGAACTAATCAGAAAGGTTTCAACAATTGGCTACAAGGAGGAGGAACTCTAGGCCCCAAAACTTGAACTCCAAGGAGTCCCTTCTGTCCAAAAACAAATTTGAAGCTGTAGCAGAGAAAAATCTACTACAACAGGATCAAAGGTCACACCAAAGAATCCTTAGGACCACAACCCAAGCCCATACAACACACTTCTACAAGGAAAAGTGAAAACCCATATAAGAAAATGCAAGGCACAATGGATATGGAGATTGAACTACATGATGTGGAGACAATGTTGGAATAAATTGCAATGGAGACAAGTTTTTTAGGTAATCATAGAAGATTTGGATGAAATGGAAGTAGAGGAGAAAAACCTCTTGGAGATACTAGATTTTCTACATAGCCAAGGATCCATTTCAATTTCTAAGGTGCAAACATATCTTCTTGAACAATCATATATGTAACATACCCCATTACCAATTAAGCATAAGGAGCTGGATACTAGGTTAACTCAACTACTAGTGTGTGATTATGAGAATGGGGTCTAAAAAATATGTATCTTCTCTATTCACATTTTGGGGTCAAAATTTATTTTTTCCTAGGGTTTCCATATTCATTTTGTAGGGTTTCATAATCATGTCTCGTGGCACCCACGTGGTGCCATGTGGAATATTACCATAGAGAATATTTTTTGGCATAATTCCACTCATTCCTAGGTAAATCCAACCCTATGACATTGAAAGAGGTTCCATCATAGTTATATCAAGGGGGGTACCATCTCGTGTGGTGCTACTTGAGTCTATGTACTAGTATTGTTGTTTAAGTAATCGCTATAATACATCTCCTCAACTAAGACATAGTGCCACTACATTGTATTCACTCCTTATGGTTGGATATTTGATCATCACTTCAAGGAATATTATTCAAGTGCTTCTTGTACTTTCTAAGTGTTTCTTGCACCACTAAGAATGGATCCCTTGCTACATATCAATATCAAGCTCGACTTGTGATGGAAATTTCTCTAACATTATCACCAAAGGTTCATTATAGATTTGTGTCATGGCTTCATCAAAATATTGTTGTTCATCTTCCCATTTATTGTCAACATTTTCCTTGGTTAAGGAATTGAAACACAATGAGATGTCAAAGTAATGCGATGTAGACTTCAAGTTTTTCACTGACATAGGTTGGCATTGACCACTCAATTTATGACCTGTATCATCTCTAGGTTGATATACAATCCGTCTACACCTACCATATAGTCGAGGTAAGTTACAGAGTCCATGGAAAATAAACTCTTCTTGAAATTCATCAAAGGTTTCTTCTGTCTTACTTATTTTCATAATACGGCTTTGAGATTCTATAAGTGTTATGTTCATATTTTTATATAGAGGAGAATGATATCACAATACACAACGACAAAATAAGCCAGATAATATCTTGATACATCATTCATCAATCTATGGAATGCTATTGGTGCATTAGCGAGCTGAAATGCCATTACGAGTATCCATACAAAGATAGTAAAGTTTGGAACCTTGTTTTCTATGTATCTTCTTCCTTCACTTGTACCCTAAATTATGCTCAAGCTTAGAGATATGCATTTCTTATCGCTTGCAAGTATCCCCATGAAATGGAAAAGGGTAAATATTCCTTTTTACTTTTTGTAGAAAGAAAAATGAAAGAAACCTACATAGAAATCCAAATAGCATCACAATGGGATCAATGAAGTGAAAATTACAATTTAATAATTATATATTTACAAAGAGTTACAACGCAAATTCACAAGAATGACACCAGTCCTTTTCCACCTTAAGGGGGTATCTGCTGATACATATTACACAATGCATTCATCCCGTTGAGCCTCGATGAGTTATGAAGAAAAATAAATGAAAATAAATAGGTTTATGAATAAGGGTGGAAAAACAAAGGTCGGGGTATCTGATGTACCACAATTTCTCCCTCCTACACTCACATACCCAAGTGTGGTCTCCCCTTATTATAGATTCTCATAAAATTCTTAGGTTTTATGGTTTAGGGATTAGGGTTTGGGTTTTAGGATTGAGGATTTAGGGTTTATAACATTTTAGTAAATACTTTTAATAAGCACTTCAATAAAAGTTACGAATAGTTTTTAAAATGTTATAAAATTCTTAGGCTTTAGCATTTAGGGCTTAGGGTTTATAACAATTTAGTAAATGTTTTTAATATACACTTAAATAAAAGTTACAAAACACACTTTAAAATGTTATAAATTAATTAGGGTTTAGTTTTAGGGATTAGGGTTTAAATTTTATAACACTTTAGTAAATTCTTTTAATAAAAACGTAAAAAAAGTTACAAAACACTTTTTAAAATGTTATGAAATGCTTAGGATTTATGTTTTAGGGTATAAGGTATAGGGTTTAGGGTTTGGGGTTTAGGGTTTATAGTTTAGGGTTTAGGGTTTAGGGTGTATAACACTTTAGTAAATTGTTTTAATAAACACTTAAATAAAAGTTACAAAATGCTTTTTGAAATGCTATAAAAGGCTTAGGGTTTAGCGTTTAGGGTTTAGGTTTTGCAGTTTAGAGTTTAGTTTTTATGGTTTTGGGGTTTATAACACCTTTGTAAATTATTTTGATAAAAACTTAAGTAAAATTTACAAAACTCTTTCTAGAATGCTATAAAATGCTTAAGATTTAGGATTTATAAGACTTAAGTAAATTCTTATAATAAACACTTAAATAAAAGTTAAAAAACACTTTTTAAAATGTTATAAATTACTTAGGGTTTAGGGTTAAGAGTCTAGGGTTTATAAGGCTTTAGTAAATCCTCTTAATAAACACTTCAATAAAAGTTAGAAAGTTTTTTAAGATGTTACAAAATGCTTAGGGTTTAGAGTTTAGGGTTTATGGTTTGGGGTTTGGTGTTTAGAGTTTAGAGTTTATAACACTTTAGTAAATGATTTTAATAAACACTTAAATAGAAGTTACAATATGTTTTTTAAAATGTTATAAAATTACGAGGGTTTAGCATTTAGCATTTATAGTTTATGGTTTAGGGTTTAGAGTTAGGAATTTAGGGTTAGGAATTTAGGGTTTAGGGTTTAGGGTTTAGGGTTAGGAATTTAGGGTTTAGAGTTTAGGGTTTAAGGTTTGGGGTTTTGGGTTTAGGTTTAAGGTTTAGTGTTTAGGGTCTACAACATTTTGGTAAATGCTTTTAATAAACACTTAAATAAAAGTTACAAAACAATTTTTTAGAATGTTATAAAATGCATAGGGTTTAGGGTGTACGATTTAGGGTTCGAGGTTTGGGGTTTGGGTTTTAGGGTTAAGGGTTTGGGTTTTAGGGTTTAAGGTTTATAACACTTTAGTAAATTATTTTAATAAAACTTAAATAAAAGTTACAAAATTCTTCTTAAACTGTTATAAAGTGCCAATGCTAGTGTTGATTACTGATGTCTCGTCTGGTGTTGCAAAGTCCTTACACTGGAACTTGCTTTCGCTGAGACCTCTTAGGATGTTGATGTGAATTCCTAGGTGATAACCCATTCATGTAGATACATTATAGTCCTCCACTCTCTATCATATGGCATGTCATATGAACAAGCCTCTATGATGCTCCCCTCCAGGCTAGTAATGTATTCATAATCAATTTTTCCCCACTCCTTAAAGATGTTCTTGAGAAATAAAAAAATTTCATAATGATCATTATATAATTTCATAATCTATTTCCCTTTAAGGGAGTGGTCCTTTTCTTCGACACCTTTGTGACTTTCCTTAATTTCCACTAGGATTTTCATGAAGAAATGTTTGGGATGTAAGTTCCCATCATCATTATAAAAGGTTGGAAAATTATTTTAGTGGAGAAATTTACTTTTCTCTTTGAATCCTTCCATTAATTCCATTAGTTCTTTCGCCTCCTCTTTAGCCTTCATCGGTAATTTAATTTCACTTATTATCTGATTGGCTCTTGTTACTGATTCAAACCTATTGAGATTTACCTTTGTCACTTCTTCCTTTTATATCTGGTTAAGGAAGTCTACAATTACTTTGTCCTTGGAAGGAGAATATCCGATAGTCTTCTCAATGGATTTTATTTCTCTTTATGCCCTTCTCATGGTCTTAGTCATTTTTTGAATAAATTTTAAGTGGCCACAATGTTTTTCCACCATATTTGTAATTCTCCCCCACATAATCCTCCTAATTTCTTTAAATGAAGGCTTGATATGGTTCAATTTTTCTTAGCATTTCTAGTTCATTTTTAAGTCTCTTAATATGTTCTTTATCCTAGAGGATCTCTTTCTTGGCCAGTTCCAACTCCCACCTTTGATTAGGTAGTGAAAATGATGTGTTTTCAAAGATATCTAACAATGTTAAGGTATTCACTCGGCCAAAACATGAATGGACTTTCTTAGTTCAAGAGATGCTATAAATGGGTCTTGAGTACCAATACTGTCATCACAATGGCACATCTCTTTGCCTTTTCATTTCACATGTGCAAAGCTTTGTATGGATGAGGAGGCCATTTGGCAGGGTGGTGAGTTGGAGGAGAATACTTAATTTATGAACAAAATAAGGTCAAGGAGATTTGCGACCAAAATGGTAAATAGTGTGTTGCCACATGTCGCAAAGTGGGAATGACAGGTTGGTGGGGAAAATTTTAAAAACTTTGACAAATGATAAGATGACGGCTTTGAGCTAAAGGATATTGAATTTAGTAGTTGAAGAGGTTTTTACGGCTTAAGAATGCATTTATAAGGTTTTCTTGATGAATTTGTAGGGTTATTTTACTCAGAGGAAAAATTTTCTTTAAAGGAGTGCACATTTCTTGCAAGGCAAAGCAAGGTTTAAATTTCAGCCAAAATTCTCATAGATTCTATAGTGTAGAGAAATTTATTAGGGAATTCATCAATAGAGGTGGCTTACATGTTCAATTTGTAGGATTTGTGCTTTTCATTTACTAGATCTGGTAAATTAAATGCCACAGGTATGTAGGAGTTCGACAAGGTAACTGGAGTGGAAAATGCCAAAAATAGCTCCCATGTACATCGTTTATACCTCGCTAATACATGACACATGTCAAGATATGTTTGGCAGGAAAGTTTGGATGATGCATGCTGACATCAGCGAGGCATGGAATTACCATATGGTAGGTTGATTACTTATGGTGATTGTGCTGACATGAGAAGTGGGAAGGCAGGTAGCTCATTGACACAGTAGAGTTAAATGGGCAGAAAGTGATTGGCCACAGTTTAACACAATCATACATGGGAAACCTACATGGAGGGCTATGTGGCAACCTCTCGCATGGTTTGGAGGCCAGATTTTGCAATCTTTAGGGGCATGCGATGTTGATGGGGAAGCAACACGTAGAACTCACCGCACCCATCAATTGCATTATCAATTATGCATCTCCACAACATGGAGCTCCCACATATGTTGGATGAAGCACCTCTAACACTGTTGGATATGTTGACGTGCAAGTTAGTTGGGAGTCACTGATGGGATCATGTTGGCATGCAAAGGAGGTGGGACCAACCACGTGGTAGTTGATAAGGAAGCAGAGTCAACTCATGGTAACTAACTGGGTGGATGTAGTAAGTGGGTTTCCCATGTGGAGGACACATGGAATGACTTTGATACATCAATCCCTTAGAATTTGAAATCAGCTGAGAATTTTGCAGGGTGTTTCATTTTGACACGAACACATATGTCATTTGAAGATGCCTATTTTTGCATTGAATTTATTAAGGAGGCATTTCAAGAAAACTCTCACGCCATCACAAGCTATCTCAAATTTTACATTGTTCTTTATAAGAGATTTTATCACCATAGCTATAATGGAGGTATAGATTGCTTTAATTTGGTTGACTTTAAGCCTCATTAATAATAGATTGAAGTTTGTCTACATGTTCTAGGCCTAAATCTCCATTTTTTACCCTAAACAATATTCGATTTTTCACACCACCACATTTCACAACGATGCTTCTTATTGTACTCTCCAATTGAACAGTGATTCAATTCCTTCTCTTGTTATTCTTCTAATAATGTTATCTAATCATACCTCATCTTATCAAACTATTACAAAACCATACTCCTTTCAGCCTCTTATTACATGATATAAGGATATTTTTTCTAAACCTTTTTGGTCAAAAGTTTATTCACCTCACCAACTCTCTTAGTACATGCAAATTTAGCCATTTTTCCTAAAGCATACACTCACTACCAAATAAATTTTGAACTTCCCAATACTTAAGATACTAGAAACACAAACAACAATGATCTTTTGCCACTCCCTTTTACCATTTTCCAAATCTACCTTAAGTTTATTCCTTAGATTCTTCCTTCTAAGTACCTTACTCTACACTCTATTACAAAGCTCCTTGTTAATTCCTCACTGTCCACTACAGATTCATTATTCGGTATAATTAGAAAAAATAGAAATTAAATGCAAACTAATAAGTGAGCAATGTTCTATAAGTAACCATATCATGCGAACTTATCCAATTCCATATATAGCTATATACAAATTCACTCTCTCTTATAATTAAGAAAAAATAGAAATTAAATGAAAACTAATAAATGAGCACTATTCTATAAGTAACCATATGATGTGAACTTATCCAATTCCAATGTGAGAATGGGACCAATCCCAATCATGAAAAGTGCCAGTGCTACCAATGTGATTGCGGGGTTTTCATTAGTGTGTGAGTTGATTGAAATTACCATATATGATATATTTCGTGGCTTGCAAAGCTTGCCACTAATGTAAGACTAATATTTATACTTGGGAAGGTGGCAGAAAATATAATGAACGAGTACATGTTCTCATAATGATTTGAAACTGGCAACGTTGTAGTAAGGAAATATATACTTGTATTTCTTTAAGGAAATAGGTGAAGAAACTTTCGACCATATTGAGAATGAATATTCGGGTTATTCCATATCAGATCGAGATAGAAAAAATCTACCACTTTTATCGGCTACAATGGGTTGAGGGGTTGTACATTCTTTGTGATTCCCTTTGCCGAATCCGGGACTAGCTTTTCACTGCCTTATTCTACGGCTTTTGCTGCCTTCTTTGCGACTCTCATCTGTCTTTCTGACCCTGACCCGTTGAGTCTATGTGCAGGAGACTAGGCTATGAAAGAAAGCGATTGCTGAACACATCTATTTTTGAGCTCATACAAGATTTATGATGCTCGAGTGCGCTTATCACAGGAGATTCCTTACATGGATTGACTTCCAAGCGATCAGGAAGGAGACAAAACTCCGAGCATTCCAAGCGATCCGTCAACCTGGTTATTGCATTATTGGTCGATTAAGGTGAGTCATAACGCCGAATTTTCTTGGCTGGCGGTTCCCTCAATATTCACATATCCTAAAGAGCCAACATAGCATTGAGAAATCGCATATCAACCGACGATGATTCGAAAATCATGTTGATGATGGTATACTTGACGAAGACAATTCGTATAGCACATATTCCGTTCATAATCCACAACAACAACTCCCATATCTGGTGGATGGTTTGCATATTTCATGGACAAAATAACGTTGATAATGACATATCACTGATAATTATAGTATTCAATGAAGATATGTAGATCAATTTTATAGTTCGCGTATTCAATGAAGATATGCAGATCAAGTTGTTAAATCACGTATAGTGAGCGATAAGTCGCATATCAAGTGGGTAACTAGAGATAACTCGCATTTCATGTTGATAATTCTAAAATTGCACCATAAATTTGCATATTCGATGAATAAAAGTTGCGTATACGGTAGATAAAGTGCATAACATGCTGATGGTAGTATGAAACTTGAGCTGACACTTCTTATATCAGACGCATTGAATCTATATTACGCACGGACCTAAATGGAATGGAGCACTGATATAAATAGCATATAGCATATTCCTTTGCTATTTTGCATATCCTGCAGAGATCATACGTATATCCAACCGCAATAAACGGTAGATCGTATTAATAGATTGCATAGAACATATGGAATTCATAATTCCCATATGACGTATGGAATTAATAATTCGTATATTTGAACAACGTAATAACGTTGATAACTCGCGGATCGAATGAAGCCATGCATATCTCCATGACAATTTGCATATGTGAAGACATAATTCCGCTTATCATGTTGATAGTTGGCCAATTGTAGTCACATACACGATGCATAAAACTTGCATATACTGCATAGAGTTGCATAATGGGCTGAGATCATTCTCATATCGTGTTGGTAGTTTGCTAATTAGGCTCATAATTCCCATATCGAATGCGGCATGGATCATTAGGATATAGAATTTTGCATTTATAACATGCACATTCATGATTCACACAACACATATCACATATATTTGCAGATCTGAAGGGGCCAGGTTAGCATTGAAAAGCAATTATAGTTATCAAAAATTTACACAGATGCATTTTTTCGCATTCTGATGAGGGAGAAATTCGTGAAAAAACACACATCCCTCCAATCCAAGCAGAAAGGGAAATGCAGAAGGGAGTGTCATGTCAATGACATCTCTTTTTTATTGATGTTAAGCGCATACTCTTCATATTTTCTTGGGGTTTTCAATTTGCATGCTCGTTCTCTTTAATAATAACTTGTTTGAAGGGGAAATTAGATAAAATCATGAGATCGACAATCTATGGAGGTATGCCAATGGATTTTCTAAATTTTCACATCCTAGTAGTATTGTGCTAATACATTTCACCAGTTTTGCAGGGTTCCTCTAGCGGCAACAAAACCTTGGCAGAGATAGGAACCCTAATTTTGAAATATTTTGTTTCTTTCTGCATGCACTCGCAGAAATAAGTGTCTCATTTATTTCCTTTGAATAAAATATTTAACGAACAAAAACAATCGAATCGATGCGCTCTCTATTTATTGATGTTCAATCCGAACCCTAGTTCTTTTTAACTGGCTTTCAATTTGTAACCTAGTTGTTTCAAATAATAATTTTAAATAATAATTTGTTTGGAGGGACAAATGGATAAAACTGCCAGACCGACCATCACTATTTTTATTGTTTTAAGCCATTTCATTAGTTTTTCTACCTCTATGAGCAACATAACCCTTGCATATATAAGAACCTTAATCTTCACAAACCTAATATTTGAAATAATTTATTTCTTTCTAGATGTTTAATTCTTAAACCACTTAGTTTTTTGGCCAATGCTTTTTTCTTTCCTCCTGAATCATTGGTCAATTTTGTAAAGAGGCGACATCCTCACAATTAGATTGAAACTACACTTACTGCCCTATAACTGAAACAAAAATGAAAAGATATTTGAAGCTTTAAAGTACATGCACTTTAAACTACAACTTTGAATGGAGACATTACACATAATCTAAACCTACTCTAAACCAATGCCTTGGACATCTCTAAAAAATGTCTTCAAATGCCTTGTGGATATCATGACAATGTCCTACCTACAACTTTGAATGGAGACATTGCACATAATCTAAACCTACTCTAAGCCAATGCCTTGGACATCTCTAAAAATGTCTTAAAATGCCTTGTGGATATCATGACAACTTCCTACCTCTGGGACATAATTGAATGCACAATTGACCCAACAAAAATGAAAAGAAAAAGGACGGATCCTCTTTCATGCGAGTTTATTACTTACATTCTAATAATGGCTCAAAGAGAATAACGTTGGAAAAGAATGGTAAAAAATTACACCCAACAAAATAAAAAGAAAATGATAAGGGAATAATATATCATTCTAACTATATCATAATGGTCCCAAATATTTAACCCAAATTTAATGAAATAAATTGAAAGTAAAATATGAGATTATTTGGTTGAGGAATAAAGCACAAGTATATCCATGGCTAAGTGAGGATATGGGATTATAATACAGAGGTGAAATCAAATTAAAGGACATGGTGGTGGACAACTATTTACAAGGTGAGATGCCCTTTAAAAACTAGAATCTTCTTCTACCTACCCATCTCCAATAAAATGCTCACATGAGACAACTGTAAAAGAAAAACTAGAGAATGCCCCAGTAGATGCATTTTGTGCAAAACTAATGAAAAAACTATGGACCATCTGTTAGTTCACTGCCCCTTTTAAAAAAAAGTATGGGATGGAGTTATCTAGTACGTATAAAACTTTTGAAAAACTAATGCATTTCTATATACAACACCTTTGACATTTCTTGAAGAGATATTCTTCATTTCCTGTCTTGATCTCTCCAAATAGGATTCTAAGATAACATATAATGTTTATATATCTAAAAATGGGAATTTTGATAATCTGTTTTCATATAATTCTTTCAAAGAAAATGCGAACCTAAATGATTTAATTTACTAATAATGAATCTAAATGCTTTTGTATATGTATGTGTCATGAGTATCTCTGGCGTTAATATCCTTACTTCTCATGCAAAATATTTGGAAGACAAAATAGAGGGAGAGATCGTCAAATAGAATAGAATTATAAGAGCTAAGTATGAAAATATGTAAGAAAAAGGGTGCCTCCTCTGAGAGACGTAGAGGGTCCTTGAGGAAATTACAAGATAAATAGACAGAATTAGAAGGATATAATATATATCTATTAGGCCAGTTGGGCTTGGGGCCATTACAAGGCAAAAAGACAGAAAGTAGTTTTATATAAATAGGTACCTATCAATATGCACGTATAGAATGTTCCAAGCACAAAAGTAAAATGGTAAACTCCTCTCCCTCCCTTACTTTGAAGCTCTCCATCTGTAGAAGAATCATAAAAACCAGAGTTATAATCCCAACAATAACTCAGAGGATTTCACTTATAGATGACACTTGGCAAGAAATGGCAGAGGTCATGGAGACACTTGTTTCTCTAAAGAAAGTTGCAACATGGCACATACCAAAAGGATATTTTACTACCCTTTAAGTTCCATGTAGTCCACACCCATTTCGTATGTTAGAAATGGTATGGTATGCTTAGATCCAAGAGATAATTAAAAATTTTAATACAATTGTTTGGTAGCTAATTAATTTAGAGAAAATCAAGAAAGAGAAGGATAATTGTGGGATAAACAACTATATTAACCTTGGTGGCCCATTTATTCTATCGATCTCTACCAGAAAAATTATCCAATCCCTCAACCAGGCTATCACATAGTGCATTTTGTTTTGAATTCATGAATTACAGTTTCAATCAAATTTCATTTGGAATTTAAGAATAGGATTAGAATCTAAACCCCAATTCAAGAAACACTTCTAACTTTCACCGACACCACAGCTTCGTCGAGGGTTCTTCTGGCTGGTACAATACACGAAGTAAATAATTTCAAGGCCACCATTGTTTTCATGGCTAATACATCCATAAACACTGTCATCAGTACAAAGCATCACCTCCCTCCTTCACTTGCATCAGAATAATATATGCAACAACGCAAGTTCGTTGTCTTTACGCATTACATTTTCACAGCAATAGCCAGAGTTTGAATTTCAACACCAGTTGAGGAATTTCTTCTCCCACTTTTGTTGCCACAACCTTGATACGAGAACTGAAAATTTACGCATTCATCCGTGCCACAACCTCGGTATGAGCACTGAAAATTTGAGCATTACGAGCACGTGCAGAGGTCGATTGGCATAAGTAAAAGTCACTAACTCCCTCTGTCCTGAATCCATCCTTTCATAAAATGAATATGCACATTTAGAGCCATCAACTCCCTCTCTCTTTGTGCTTTTACGTTGACATGCCACTGACACATTCAATAGGAATTTAGGAACGAGAATTTGCCCAGCTTTTATGCTGACACATTGAAAAGGAATTCAAGAACAAGATTTGGAATTCCAACTCTCGTTCAAGAACCTCACCTATGCTCCCACTCCCAGATTTTATGCTGACGCACCATTGACACATTGAACTGACAAAATTTTTTAAAGGTTTGAAACTTAAACAGGTGTATCATGAATCTGAGGGTTACATCACATAAT
>APFE030772770.1:0-37873 GCA_000404065.3 Pinus taeda | reverse complement strand
TGAAATGCCAACACTATGATCGAGTTGGCCATTTGAAAGATCATTGTTTTGATCTTCATCCATGTAAGCACTGTCATAAAACCAATCATTCTTCAAACAGATGCTTCAAAAACAAATGTCCTCCAAGAACAAAGATTCATCTAGGATAGATCGCTTCTTAGCAATGGGCATCAACAACCAAGAAGATATTCCAAACACATGTCAGAACTTGTTCCAGAATATTGAACAATCTTATAGTTGAGTTTTCTCCATCATCTCACCTTGTATCTGACAAGGGGGGAAATGATGGTCATCTACAAGTTTCAAAGTCACATCAAGTGAGCCTGAGCCACAACCTGCCACACCAGTTTCAGAGTTGTAGCCAGAGACAAAGATGCTCGTGAACATGCCTTCAGTTGGCAATCTAGAGCACTTCCTCTAGCAGAAGACTTCAGCTTATTGCCAGTTTTGGAAGAGTTCCAGGAACAAAATTGAGAACACTTCCTCTAGCAGAAGACTCCAACTTCTTGCCAGTTTTGGAAGAGTTTCAGGAATTGCATTAAGCATTCCAGAGTTGTTGGTCATCCTTAAACCATCAGAGGTTGAGACTTCCCTTTTTAGGTTGAAGTTTTACCTTTTATGCGGGGTGAGACCTCCCTTTTATGGTTGAAGGTTTCCCTGTTTAAAAGAATAGGATCACTTCTTCTAGCAGAAGACTTCAGCTTCTTGCCAGTTTTGGAAGAGTTCCGGGAACTGCACTAAGCGTTCCAGTGTTGGTGGCTATCCTTAAACCACCGGCCCTTTATACCAACATTTCAGAGAGCACATTTCAACCTAGTGGCTGCTATGCATTTTTTTCACATTTTTGTATTACAGCTCATCTTCTTTGACTTCATTACATAACCCTTCGGATTAAGGGGGGGAATGTGTTGGACACCTAATCCTAAATGGGTTAGTGTGGAAGTCGAATGGACAAAAGCAGTCCAAGGGACCTTGGGATGTGAAACCCAAGAGTCACACATTGTACTATAAATGTATATCAAAGTGTTAATAAAATTGTATTGCATGCTTTATCTTTCCTATTTGTTCTCGCTCACCATGTGTGTTTAACAGTTTTGTAGAGATGGATCTCAGCTTAGCAGAGATGGCAAGATCAATATCTGAGATGTCACTGATCATCCCTTGAGGACCATTTTATTTACCTTTTCTAGGTTGGCTGGTAGTGCGGCTCTTCATTTGGCAAATAGATCTTACATGTAGTATGCCTTTGAATGCCTAGAACCAAAGGTTTTCAACTAGTGTGAGGTGGTACTTCTTGTCATAAAAGAATAGCTCTCCAAGGTAAAGAATGGAAGATCCAAGAATTTTGGCTACGGTTCCATATTGACTGCTTTTTCCTTGGAGAGTATTCCACTGATGCAGCCTCAGAACATTTCACTGGGATTGCGAACACTGAGGGACCCACGGATGCATAGATGCGTTGATCTTATGGCCAGAAATGTTGTTTAGTCATAGATTTCCTTCTCTAATGCCTTTTTTGAGTTGTTTGAACATCAGGAGATGGTCTTTGCAGATTATCCATGTTAGAAAATTATTTATTACAGAGCAATGGAACACATAAAATATTGCAAAAATATGAACACAAAGAACACATAAAACAAGAGAGACACAAATATACATGGTTCACCCAGTTTGGGCTACATTCATGAAGAAACAACCAGTCCTTCCTTTTATATTATCTAGCAAACTGAAGAGATACAACCTACAGCAGATCCGTTGTAACACCCTCTTTGCTCTCAATCTCCTCTCTCTTCCTCACTCGGAATACAGATATGCATAGACGTAATACAATTCCCTCATATATAGTGAGGGGTTTCCTTCTATGGAAAAAAACCCTAAAACATAACTTCTATCGTTAGGTCATCCACCTAATGAATGGCCTAGATTGAATAGAAATTACTAGACTTTTACAAGGCAATTTTACATCTATTTTTAGCTTCGGGGCCGCTGCCCCCTAACCCCCCAGTCGAGGGGGATTAGTCCCCTAGGCCCCCATGAGGGGGACAAGTCCCTCCCGCGTGGAGGGGTGTACAATCTTCCTCAGGTATACATCCGACTGAGACCTTTGAATAGAAAAGATAATCAGGCTCCACACCCAACAATCCATACACTGGGATGGATTTTCGAGGCGACCCGGATTTGGTGTTACCAGCTGGCGAGCAGTGGAGTGCTCTAGGTAAAATGATTCGACCATATCTTTGTTTATTAGTTTTATAATGTTTTTTGTGTTTTTAAACGTTATCAAGCCTAATCAATCTCATGTGTGTGTGTAGATATTGGGCCAATGCGACCAACAACATGCCCACAGGTGGCAATTGACATTCCAGCAAGAGAGGCTGTAGGGAGGGCCATCCTTCGCGATCTGGAGATAGTGGAGACCCTGGCAGTGCTACAATATCAAATTGAGGGGTTCACTCTTGGTATTCAGGATGTCAGGACCGATGAGTTACCTCTGAGGTTACAGTGCCACACCACTGGTGTTCCTAGTTGATGGACTAGCCTCTTGTGCATGATTGCATAGGCGGTGACATGTTATCACCAGCATCACTAGTCTAGGATGCTTTTTTGCATTCATTTTTGAGCTTTTGGGCCATATGACCGATTTTGTCTTCGACACAAAACATTTTGTAAAACTATAAACAGTTAATTTCGGTTAAGTTATGAAATCCTGATGCAAATTTTAATGTGAAATGTTTTCTTTACAAATGCTATAAATGTCTATCCAACACATAGTTTGCTAATAAATCAGTTAATGTGTTTAAGTTTCTAGAAATGTGTTTATATTGAATGGAATCAAACTGTCTTTCTAAAATCCTGACTCTTAGGAACATATGATAAATAGCTGGGTTTCGAACAGAATAAACACCAGTAAGCTGTAGGATGATGAGTTGCGAGTCTAGCCTAACACCGAGTCGATGTATGCCATGCGAAATGGTATTAGAGAGAAGTTCAATCAACACGCTATACTCAACGATGTTGTTCGTCGATCAACCAATACATATCCCCATGAAACTCAATAACTCACCGCTTGGAGAAAAAATGGCCGAGGCCGTAGAAGATAGGTTCCATGTACTACGAATAGCTCAGTCAGCATACCCAATAAATGGTTCCAAAATGTTTGCCATCTGCAATAAAAGCGAAGAGAATTACCTAACCAAAATGATAACTCTAAAGGAAAAAAAAATGTAACAAAACAAAGAGATTACTACACTTAATCAAGCATAGTAACTTTTAATACACAACCCATTTCAGTGTTGTGACAATGGAATCCCATCATAATTGAACAGCTCGTAGGCTCGTTTTGTCAATACTCATTTGACAATGTAGGGGTCCATCCATAATGGTTCAAACTTACCTGCTTCCAATTTATGAGAGTCGTGATCGTAAAGCAAGACAAGTCACCTTCTGAGAAGACACGAGGCTTGACATTTTTGTCAAATTGTGCCTTGACACGTTTCTTATGAGCTTCGTTAGACAGCGCATCATCACGACGAGTTTCATGTAAGTGGATTAGTTCCAAGAAACGAGCCTCTTCCTCCAAAATTTCCGGAAGCAGATCAATGGCGAGCTTGAGAGACGAAATTTTGCATTGAATTGGTAAGATAGCTTCGAGACCATACACCAACTGGAAAGGCATAAATCCAGTCACATCTCTCACCGAAGTCCTATATGCCTAGAGAGCTGAGTACAAGATTAAATGCCAATTCCTTTTGTGGACTCCAATCATTATCTACAACATGCGCTTAAGGACTTTGTAGATTGCCTCAACCTATCCATTTAATATGGAGTAGAACTATCATGCGATAATCCTAATTTGGCAGTCAATTAAACTATCATGTGATTGCAAAAAGGTGATCCATGATCTGTGACTATAGCCCGTGGAACACCAAATATAGAGTCTACATGATTAAAAAAGAAAAGAGCAATCGTTTCACCATTGTTGTTTAATGTAGGCATCACTTCGACCCATTTTGTAAAATAGTCAACAATGACTATAATACACCCATGCTCCCAGCCGAGGTGGGGTTACATGTCATGAAATATATGCCCAATTTAGTGAATGGCCCAATAGTAACTACTGGATCCAGTGGTGCAGGTGGTAATTTTCTTTTGCGATCAAAAATCTAACAAGCATGGAAACCTTTGACTCCAATTATGAAATCTTTGAATATAGTGGACCAGAAGTGACTAGATTGTAAGATCTTTTATGCAGTAGCGTAACCAGATAGATTTCCCCCATACGCACCTGAATGACAATAATTCAGGGATTTTTTAGCCCCCTCATGCATGAGGTACCTTCTTAGAACTGTATTGACACCACAACGGTAAAGTGCATCGCCAACGATCATGTAGTCTTTGGCTTGGTATCGAATACACCATTGTTCATAGTGAGAGGTATTAGGCCTAAAATCTTGGGTTTGGAGATAGACTAGTATATCTCCATAGCATAGATCGCTTGACGATATCAGTAATAGAGTCTCATCCACGATTGATGCTTTAGATGTTAAATCGTTGGATGATGATGGGACGTCAGAAAGTAACTCTGTGAAGATGAGAGGCTTTTGTGATTCGGATTTGGTGAATTCCAGATCAAACTCTTGCAAAATGGCTATCCATTTGGAATATTTTCCCCCTAGTAATTAACGAAACAAAATGTAGGTCATAGGGTTGCAATCTGACACAATGGTAGTTTTGCAAAAGAGAATATAGTGTCGAAATCTTTGTACTGCTTGAATAGCTGCTAAAGATCACTTTTCGACGTAGGAGTAATTGCTTTCTGTATCATTTAGGTTGTGGCTTAAAAAATATATAGGATGTTCTATTCCATTGTCTTCTTGTACTAAAACCATGGTAATGGTTGTATCTGTAGCAGCGAGATACGTGTTAAAGTTTTTTTGATAGTCAAGAGTGGACATTAATGATGCTTTTACTAGGGAACCTTTTAAATCATCAAAGGAAGCTTGAGAAACCTGATCCCAGTGGAAGGGTACTCCTTTTTTCAAAAGACTTGTATAATCTTTAGCGAATTTGGCATAATGTGGAATGAAACTCCTCAGAAAGTTAGCTTTCCCTTAGAGTTTTTGAATCTGAAGCAAATTTGAAGGTGGAGGCATGTTAAGGATTGCCTGAATCTTAAATGGGTTGAGCCGAATTCCATCCTTAGAAGCTATGAAACCAAGTAATCAACCAGAACCAACACAAAGCACACACTTGTGTGGATTGAGTCGTATCTTGTAGTGTCGGCAATGTAGAAATATGGCTCTCAAGTGCTGCAGATGATTAGTCCACTTTTGCGAATGAGCTAGTAGGTCCTTGAGATAAATTTGAACGATGTGCTTTATGTCATGGAAGGCATAGTTCATTTCCCTATAAAAATTTTCCCCTGCGTTCTTCAAACCAAAAGGTAGTTTACAGTACGCGAATGTGCCCCACGGACATATAAATGCAGTCTTCAACTGGTCCTATGGGTGGATATTGATTTGATTGTATCCGGAAAATCCATCCATGAATGAAAAGATTTCATATCTAGCACATTCATCAATTATCTAGTTGATGAAGGGTGTAGGGTAGTTGTCTTTTAGACATGCTTGATTTACATCACTATAACCGATGCACACTCTAATTATTCCTTGCTTTTTCATCACAAGAAGATTGTTTGATACCTAATTAGTTAGAGGAACAAGGTAGATGAAACCAACATGTAGAAGTTTTTCAACTTCTGTCTTAATGGCAGTGACTTTCTTTGGGTGAACAGGTTGAAGCCATTGTGGTACCGGTTTGACATCTAGATACATCTTGATTTCATGTTCAATGATTCTTGAGTCAATGCCTGGAATTTCTTCATATGACCGTACAATGACATCTCTGAATTCACGAAAAAGCGCACAATATATTTCTAGCTCTGAAGGATAACAAGATTTGCCAACATGAATATTCTCTACAACATTAGGTTTGGTCATGATATTAATGGCGAAAGTTTCTTCAATATTGGATAGATTTCACTTGGAATCCATCATATTTATAGTATTTGATAAAAAAATCAAAAATTGAAGGATGATTAAGGTAGCTTGAATAATATTTGTTGTTATCTTGATGGTGGGAACGATGGTGGTAATATTCCCACGACGTCTCTCCTATCATCATCGATGGAATGATTCCTTCATTTGTAGAATGTATACAAGACCAAGGATCGGAAGAGGTACCATACTCTAGAGACCTATCTATCCAAACACTCGGTGAGTGTTGATTTGGGTTCACTTCCCAGGCCTAGAAAATTGATTGCTACGAAGATTTTATGGGGCTTGGGGGTAACACCTCACGATGATCCACACTATCAAAATGGTTAGAGTTCTTATTTATCTTAGATGATGTAGAAGAGATCATATGATAGGTTTCCACTATGGCCACTTCTGCCAGATTACTTGGAGGCGGGAAGGGCAAAAGTACCCATTAAGGAAGGGTCTTTTAGGAGACCTACTCTGACATTTTGAAGCGATTAAGAACTTCCACGGATCAATGGAATGCTTCTAGTAGCTTGTGAACTATTGGGGAAAAAGGTTAGTTGGTCAATGATTGTAATTCCACCTTAGAAGGGAAATGTAATCTTTCTAAGATATGTTGACACCACAACAGCCATAGCATAAATCCAAGGCCTTCCTAGTAAGATATTGTAGTCTAGGTTTCCATCAATGACTTCGACCTCAATTTCTACTGTCTTTCCCCACAGCTCAACTTGCAAGTTACTTAAAATCCCATACGGTGTGTATGTTCTTCCATCGAATGCTTTTAATGTCGTTGATGATCACGACAAGGGTTTTTACCTATATAAAAAAAGCGAGTTGGGCCAATAACTGAGGTTCATATCCTTTATGGTTAAAGGCCACAAGATTTGAATCTGTTGGATCAATCCCACCTATTACTGATAATAAAGCCTACTTTTGGGAGGGGCAATTTTGCAGTATCTCAAGGGTCGACATAGCAGATGGCGATTGAGCTAGATCCTCCACTATATTATACTTCTGTGCTACTGGAGCATGAGAATTTAATGTCGATTTATGTACTACTCCCTTTGGCAGCTTTATAGTTAATTCATGAATGATGGGCGGAACAACTTCTAGTGAAGTTGTTGTCGAACTACTCGGTTGATCTATAGCCTTGTTGTTCGACGACTATGGATTCCCATAATATTTGTTCCTTGTCGATATCAAAGCATCATTTTTCTATTTCGAGATGGATATCATAAGAGCTTGTGATGTGGAAGCATGATCGATAGCAACCAGATTAGTTTCTGGGTTCAAAAACGGATTAGTCAACACTGCTGAGGTATTTGAAGACTTTAACAATTTCGTAACCTCAGCTTGATGTGGACAATTTCTCGTCCTATGGTCCTCATTACAAATGTAACATGGATCATGAGGTTTCTTTTGCCCAATAGGTTTCTCAAAATATTTTTCAAGAGTTGAGTTCTCCTATTTTTTCTTATTATTTTTCCCTTTCTTCTTGCCCCCTAGTTGCTTTGGATCTTTGCCCTTGTCAGATGACATGGCATTAACCTTCGAGGCAAGCGGTTTGTCATTTTATTTTTTATTAGAAACTACAAGGGCTTTACCAGATGGAGCCTTTTCCATTTGCATGCTTGAGGTACCGATCACGACATCACAGGTGTGAGAGTCGCTAATTGATTTAGGAGGGGGAGGAGCGGAAAATTCTGGTCTGGGAGCAACAAGAATTTTGTCATAGAGTGTGCCAGCCTGAGTATAGATCAAGTCTAAATATTGGGCATGAGCAATGACTTTCTCTTCAGTGATGACTCCTCCTTTTTCCATGTCCTCAGTTATAGATGGTAATAAGGACTTAATAAACCACTTAGCTAAAAGTTGATCAAGAACATACATCTTTACCATTTGTTGATGACATCACCACTCATGAATATGATCAGGTATGTGAGTGGTTTTTTTCAATTTAAAGTTGGTAAGGAGTTTTGTCCCCCTTTCATACTTTATGGGTAACTAAAAGTGGGTTAGAAAAGTAGTGGCAAGGGCGCCGAAGTTATCAAACAAAGCTATAGGCAATTCAATATACCATTTTGTTTGCAGACTAGTTAGCGTTTTCTGAAAAAGGTGAAGCCTAATCGAATCATCATTTAGGGTGTTAGATGAGCACCACAAATGGAAAGTAATTACGTGATTCGATCGATCTTCACCTAGATTTCCATTGAATTTAGGAATATCAGAGGGAATTTTATGAGGAATCGCTGGCCACCAAGCGGCATATGCAATTGGATCATTCATTAACCAGTTCAAATCTAGTACTTACAGAGTTGCTACAAAAGGCAATTGTTGATTAAAGTTAGGTGAGAAGTAGGTATTTCCATACCAGCATAATGTATCTGATGGTAGTAACTCTAATAAGGTTGTTGGTAACCATTATAGTGTGGGTGTTGATAAATGCTTTGAAATGTGGTTGTCCATTACCTACAAAGCCTTGTTGCTCAGGTCCTTCATATGTTTGCTGGAATTGCGGTTGTTGATATTGTACCAGCCATGGTTGTTGGACCATTTTCTATTGCCCAATACTGGAAGATTGGCCAAGATGTGGGGTGATAATACCTGTTTGAGCCTGAGTCATTCTAGGTATGGAAGCACTAACCCGAGGTTGTGATTGAGTCATAGAGATAAGAGGCTATTGTATTCCAACCTGAGAGACTTGAGTTTGACATACAACAAGCAGTGCTTGTACTTGCAACACAGTCACAATAATAGATGTAGTGGTAATATTCAACACAGGTTGGATTGGTTGCATTGAATATAAAACCCTTGGTTGTTGAGGCAGTATTGGTACCAAACCACTGGATGTAATTCTAGTTTGACCTAAATTTTTTTGTGAACTCTCATATGGTTATTCCCTGGGAGAAAATAATGAAAAAACATACTGCCCTCCATATGGCGGCAGTCGAGTGTTCAAAGGATATATCAGCCTTCGAAGACCAGTTGGCCCAAATTGATACTGGCATGCAGGATCAATTTGTTGAGTTTCAACATAAGAGATACCAAATGGGATTCTGGATGAACAAATAGGAACAGACCATGTCATCGAGATAGTCCCTAAGTGGACTCTAGCTAGTGATTGATAACTAGTTGGGACAGATGGTATACCAGTAAACATTGTAGCAATGGCATCAGGAAGCTCTGTTATAGCTGTATCATATGATACAATCCTAGATGTTGATGGTTGCTCAGACACATTTAGTCTATCTAAAATATTTCCTAGCGATTCGACAGGAACTTGCGATGAAGGACGATTAAAAGAACAAACTTGAGTATTAGAAGGATACAGATGAATTCCAGTCACAAAATTTAATGTGGTATTGGATGGAAGATCCTCTACTATCTCCTCTATATCAATAAGTCCAGGTGAAAGAGGCAAACCATCAGGTTTGTAAAATATTTCTCGAGCCGAAGAAGGTATAGCTTGTACAGTGAAAGATACTGAAGGGGTGACCCCTTCTAAATTCTAGGTCTCAACTTCCAGATGTTCAAGTAAGCGGACTTTAGTCTCTGGATCAACTCTAGCTGGGACTATTTCAGGTATAGAAGTGTCTACCATTATACTAGGATCAGTTCTAATGTCCTCTTGTAATTGCGGAACTTTTTCTGTAAAGGTAGTTGTACCAGAAATGATCGGAGTAACTGTAGTCTCTGACGATGTTGAAACACAATTTTCAAATAAATCAAGTGAATTGGACTCAGTTAAATGAGACCGTTTTGCCCAGAATGGCTTCGTTTCTGGAATCAAAGATGGTTGAATCACTAGTATCCACAGACGATGGGGTTTTGATTGAATTTCTTCCACGATTGCAGATTACTTGATCAACTCAAAATTAAAGGGAAATTGTTGTGATTCTCAATTTAAAAAATTTTAGTGACGCTTTGACACAAATTTTCTTTTTCAATTTTTTAGAGTCAAGAAAAAGCTATAGATGACTCTAGTCCCCTTCGATTTTTTATGAGCCTGAAGTGACAAGTTCTCAAATGGACCTTTTCTTTTAAGGAGTTGAAAAGGAACGAAAGTGACTACTCTGGAAATCTAGACAGATGGATTGCCAAACCAATCACAAAACTGCAATAGACACTTTGGTGATAAATTAAAGAGAAACTACTAAGCACTTATGTATTGAAGTCAATCTTCCCGAATGTTGTGTTCAATGCATTGCGATCGATAGGGTGGCTGACATGGCTTCGCATGGATAAAGGATATAAGCCTATTGTGGTTTCCCAATATATACTCGATAGTACAGGGAGCACATGTCCATGCTAGCACTTGTCGTATCAAAGAGGAGGAATCACCCAACCTTTGATGAAAACGATAGTTACTAGATTTTACGATGCTGGAAAACATCTCTAACCTAGACCTCTAAATGTGTTGCGTTAGGTTCCAAAGCGTTGTTAAGTTCATTGAAATTTATTTTAGAGTTGATCTTTCTTAGAAGTTTTCCTTTCAATGGTTCACCGTGTGATGTAGATGTAAAATTCCTAAATGCAATATACAATGATAAACAATCATTGTTTATTTTTAGCAATGAAAATCCTAGCTACTAAGGAAAGAAGATTACGATTCTTTCAAACAAAGAGAAAAGGGCACACACTAAATGTACTTTTTCTAAATCATCCTTCACACACAGTCTAAATGAAAATGAAAATGCATGTATTTTTTTTCGTTCCCTTAATGTGAGGAATGCCAAGAAAGAGAAGTAAGTATAGATCTGAAACATTTCACTCAAAGCGACATTTCGACAATTTCTTTTCAAAATGGAAAGGAAGACTAAACAACACTTTTCAATTTCGAAAAGAAAATGCTTTCGACACTTCAAATAAAAACAAATAAAACCAAATACAAATAAAAAAATTCAATCGACTACCTAGAGAAGGAAGACTCAACGACACTTCTCTTTTTGAAACAAAAATGACAGTTACGACAATTGTTGCACCAAAACGACAGATCGATTTAAGTAACTTTTCGACAAAGGATTGTAATTGACGGACAAATACATAAAGACATTTACTAATCCTTATCAATGGAGGATAAAAAATGTAATGCAAGCAGGCTTCAGCAACGAGATACTGTTCATAAGCGGTAAAAACAACTAAACAACGCTGAAAACAAAGACAAAAAACCCATATTTCAAGGAGAGAAATAGGATTACTCAGTCATCACACCTGTGCTTCATAGAAACAGGGATGCATCACACCTGCTACACTCAGGAAGTGCAATGCATACTGGTTCATAGTGACAGATAGTGCGATGGGCCAGGCAGCGCAACAAAGATGGATTTTGGCTCAAATTTGCAGCTGATTTCAGTGAGTTAAGCTGAGCTATGATGGACAGTAAAGAGAAAAGTATAGGGGTATGATCTTGAGAGGTGACTAAGCTACCAAAAGGGCATCTAGAATGCTTGTAAGTTAGATGTTCAATCCATAAACTAAACCAGATATTGACTGAAGCAACATTCATCTACTTTGCAATTGTAGAGCAAGAGCAGTTTGAAGGCTATCTGGCTAACTTTAGGCTCTGTCTATAATTTATAAAGCAAAAAACAACCAAAAAAAAAAAATTATTTTCTCCCCAGTGTAATCGCCATTTTGTTTCTAGAAAAACTAGTGTCTTTTCGATCTGCTAGCCCTCTAGGATTGGCAACTATCCTAGAAACAAACAATCAAAGCAATTTGGAATTTCCTCTATGTATGATAGATAAGAGAGAAGCAAAGGAACCAACCTGTATCTTCCACTTGACTCCTTGCTTGAACTCTCTCCCCCTTGACAGAGCTTGGAACTCCTTTCCTTCTTATCATGCTTAGAGAATACCTCTAGAGACAAAGTAACAAAACAACATCAAAGCATGTCGATCTATTATATCATAAGCATTGCAGAATCAAAAATACAATGAACATACAATGACATTCACAAATAACAACATTCACAAATACACAATTGTATGGAGGAAAACTCAAAGAACTTTATTAATAATAGAAGAAAGGATTACAACCCAGCTGTCTGATCCAACATCAAAGCCCTCTTCACCTCATGAAAAACAAGATCACACAAAAATACAATGTTCCTTCTCAAAGTGTAGAAATTTTGAATTATATGACACTTATTCACAGATATTATCCTAATTATACACTATTTTCAGAATCATGCATAATAAATAACCTCCTCTACATTGATCATCAATTTTGTAATATTAAGGAAACATCACATGCGCACATTGAAGCATCAATCACACATATCAACATAGTATATCACGGGGAAAGCATAAAGCTGAAAACCCCCAACTATCTGTATATTATATTGATTTAGAACATGTAACAATACATAGTACAATACTCCTCACAAGTACTCAGTACTATCTCCACTTGTTACACACAAACTAGCTCAGATCTAAATCAATCACTAGCTCAAATCTCCTCTGCTGCTTGCCTGCCTCCACTGCGCAATCCTGCTTAGAGAATACTACTAAATGGCTGAACCAAACTCGCATTTCCCTTGTGTAACACTAAGCAATCCTCATTGGCAACTCAATCACACTGATTGTGCAAATCATATGCACAACTATAGTCACAACTGACAGCTATCTTGCACTTTCACTCATCTCTAACACTTGTCTCCACTGAACTGTCCATGCACTGCGTTAACTAATGTATTCCTCAGTTGATTCATGAGTTAATAATTAGTGAATTAATTAATAACTAATTCTGTTAGGGTCCCATCCTAACCCCCTTATTCATATCATGGGATCACGCCATAGTCAAGAGTCAATAAAGCCCATATTAATATTTGTAAGTGGTTAACCCGCAATTAATGAAGGGACCACAGTTAGTTGCAAATGGGCGGTAGTATTAAATAAAGGGTAAATGGGCGGTAGTATTAGATAGATGGTATTATTAAAACCCATGGTATTGGCCTGTGGTATTGCATGTATGAGTCATATATAAAGGATAGAGACTCCCTGCGAGGAGTATCGTGTCTTGTTTTGTAATCGAGCTCTGCTCTATTGGAGGTTGCCCCCTCGAAGAGGCCTGTGAACATTTCTCTCTGAGTAATAAAATCATTGCTATTCTGTGTTTTGGGTATATTTTCTTCGCATATTCTGTGTTCTGGGTATTTTTTCTCGCATATTCTCTGTTCGGTATTACTTTGCAGGTTAAGAAGCATAAAAAATTCACATCACTCAACACTAGTGTATTTGTTAGTTAGACTAAATACAACTAGTTCAACTAAGTCAAACTGAACGCAACTCCATCAACTCTTGATCCAACTCCACAGAACTCAATCACTGAAGTTTTAACTGAAGTCCTTCATGAAATAACTCAAGTAACCCATAAGAAACATGTATTTCCTTCTGGAAGTTGTGTGTTCCACATCTGTAGCTCGAACTAAAGTGCTCCCAGAGAATAAGATAATGTTTATAGTCCAAATATTATTAAGAGCTAATAACATTTGACTGTTCTATTTTTAACCTGGTAGTCTAAAAATATACTCCACCCATATGTCTAAAAATAGAAGTCCATATATTTTTACCAACTTGACCAATCATCCACAAATAGCATCCTACAACTCATAGACCATGATCCATATGCCTAAAAACAGACTTTGCGCCAAAAATAGCCTTCGGGCCCACTTAGAGAAGGTGACTTCTTTTCACTAAGCTCCATCATCTTGTTGCATTTTCAACACTCCCTCTCAACAAGATATGGATTGTCTGCAACCCCTCTCCTGTCTTTGTGGTATTCAAATTTTCTCCTGGTGAGCACCTTTGTCAAGATATCAACATCCTGATCCTCCGTGGGAATATATGAAAGTAACATGATTCTCCGCTACACACAATCTTTGATATGATGGTACCTGATGTCAACACACTAGGATCTATCCTTTGAGATCCTTGCCAATTTGCATCCTCCTGTCTGTACCAAGATCCATATCCCGATGTGCCTCTCTTGAGCCTGCACACATGCGACTCCACGAACTGTCGATAAACAGTGGCATCCACTACCTCCGCTGAAGTAGTATCCTCAATGACTTTGTTGAGGAACGCAGTCTTCACATCAATCTAATGGATGTGCCACCCCATCTACATCACATTGTAGATCCATCTCGAACCCATCATTGATTTCCCTTCCAGCCTTGGGAAAATCTCCCATGCACTGTTTTTGACAATCAAATCACACTCTTCCACCATGGCATCTACCCATGCAAGATCCTCCACAGCTTCCTCGAAAGAGGATGGCTCAATCATGACACATTTGCTCAAAAGAGCCATGTATCCAGTGTACCGATCAGGTGACTGTCTCTGCCTGCGCAGTGTTGTGGGTTGTCCTACAACCTTCTCTGCATCTTGAGCTAGTCGCTCAGCTTCTGTAGTGCACTTTCGCCCTCTGATGGTTGGCGCTGCATGAGTGGTCTCTTCCGCTCCATGAACTTCATCCTGGGGGGCTGGTCCACATCCTGAAGCTCATCCTTAGGAACTAATAGCTCCTCATCTACATGCAAGTGTGGCTCCCTTTAAAGCAAACACTTCATGGCTTTCTCCTCCTGAAATTTTATATCCCGTCGCACAACAGTCTTGCGACTATTTGGCAAATACACACGATAGTTGTGGGGCGTATCAGTGTACCCCACAAATATCCCAACCTCTGCGGTTGGCTCCAGATTCTTCCTGGCATCCTTCCTCACATGCATGAAAATAGGAGAACCAAAAATCCTCAAATGGGAAATATCAGGCCACCTACCAAAATAAGCCTCCTCACGTGTACTCATGCCAAGTATCCTGTGAGGACAACGGCTCTACACAGATACTGCAGATTTCATGCCTCCACCCATAAGTGAAGGGGTAGGCTCTAATCATGCAACATCACCCATGCAACACCCACGATCGTTCTGTTCTTCCGCTCAGCAACCCCGTTCTGCTGTGGGTTATGGGGAGCTATGAGCTCTCCTCGAATCCCTTCTACGCTGCAGAAATCCTTGAACTCACCAAAGATGAAGTCACCACCATTTTTGACTCCTAAGAGCCTTCACCTTCTTCCCTGGTTCCTTCTCGACCAGTGCTTTGAACTCAAAAAATTTTTAGTATGTCTCACTCTTCTTCTGCATGAAGAAGATCTAGCACTTTTGTGAGAAATCATCAACAAAGATCACATAGTACTTGTGCTTTGTTGTCGAAGCTATTGAGAAAGGTCCGCACACATCTGTGTGAATTCTCTCAAGGATCGTCGTGGCATGACTATCCTTCTCGTGAATGGTGGCTTTCACAAATCTTCCCAAATTACACCCATTGCATTGATCTGACTACGCAAGAGTACCTTTAGGAAGCCCAGTAGAAATCTGTTGCAGTATTTTCAAAGCTCCATGGTGAAGGTGGCCCAATCTCCGCTGCTACAACTTGCCATCATCCCAGCTCACCACTCCTTCTGCTTTGCATGCCATTGCTGCGCAGCCATCTACATGCAACAGATAAAGGTTCTCTACTCGAACCCCTATCTTCCGAGTTTCTCCAGTTGTCTTACTGCACAGGAAAACCTTTCCCTTGCGGAAAACAACATCATATCCCTTGTCTTCTAACATCACCATAGAGATAAGGTTCTTCTTCAATCCTGGAACATGCATCACTTCCTTCAATACGAAGGGTTTATCATACTCCCTCTCAAAGGAAATTGTACTGATATCGGTCCCACTGTATCTACCATCACCGCCCATCTCGATGTGCACTCCAAGATCTTTCTCATCTAGATCAGAAAACAAATCTCGATCTCTTGTCATGTGAAAAGATGCACCACTGTCCAAGAACCATACCTACCCCATCACACTTGATACCAAGCATGTGATCAGGGTCGATCTCCATCTATTTTTAGCAACTTGACCAATCATTCACAAATAGCATCCTGCAACTCATAAACCATGATGCATATGTCTAAAAATAGACATAGTCTAAAATAGACTTTGCGCCAAAAATAACCTGCGAGCCCACTTAGTGAAGGCGACTTCTTTTCACTAAGCTCCATCATCTTGTTGCATTTTCAACACAAAGACAAACTATCAACACTTCCTTACAAATTAAGAAAATACCCCTTTAGATCTCTCAGATGAGGGATCCATTTACAAATGTCTGCAAGGGTGTGAGTCATCTCTAGGTTGTTGATTAATGTCATTCCACTTGTTGTTCTTGGTTCCACTTGGAGATTTCTTGGATCTCTTACTCATCCCTGGGGAAATTCAAAGAGGCAAGTTTCATAGGAGAAGTTTCTAGAAGATTCCATGAGTAGCCACTTAGCAAACTATCTTGGACATTTGTCCATCCGCGCTCATCGCACCCCATAGAAGGCCTCTTCACTATGCTTCGCACCTAGCTAGTTTAGGAGTCAGTATGCATCACATCTCGATAATGGAGCAGTCAGTATGGTCTAGTTTTGAGTGTTTTTTCAAGTGGAACTTCTGGGGAATTATGTAATCAGTTGAACATGATCCTTTAGGTGATGAAACAACAATTTTAGGGGTTAAATAGCCCTTAGTTTATCAACATATAAGATTGGGGTTCAAGTGTCCAAATATGTCTATAAAAGTTGGGTGGGAGGATATAGGATTAATTATTTGGACGTATGCCCATTCTTAATGGTCATACTCCCAACTGGATAGCTGATGTAGGCATCGACAATAACCAACCAGGGTCTTCCCAAAATGAGAGGATAACTAGTGAGCTTTACCTTTGGCTGGAGAACTAAGAAATCAGCAGAGTACTCCCAAGAATCAATGGTGATCATCACATCTTCCACAATCCCCTCAAGGGTCATGGTGGAGCAGTTTGCTAGCTGTAGCATGGTCGTGGTCTTCCTCAGGGAGCCTTGGAGGTTAAGTTTGAGCATTGTGTCCTTTGTCATCACATTAATGATAGCTCCTAGATCAATCAAGGTATGTGGAATCATGGTGCCATTGACGTTGACATCAACTACTAGGCTTCCAGGGCCCAAATATTTTGGACAGATGACCTGCCCTAACGGTTGGTTAGATAGTTGTCCTATGAAATTGATGGTTGAGGCATCTCTCTTGCGCCTTCTTGGATGCCTAAAGCACTTCTCTTTGATCAACCTATTGTAGATAGGCACATCTTTTATGGCTTGGAGAAGTGGTATCTTCACACATAAATGTTTCAATTCCCCCAGGAACTCAGTTTCTTCTGGGGTAGGCTGGAGTATCATGGATAGTCTCTTAGGAAAGGGTGGAATTGCTTTAGGTTCACTTTTCTCTTTATCTTCTTTAGCCTCCTTGGGTGGAGGCTTTCTACCTGGGAGAACCTTCCCAAATTGCAAGTTAATTTCCTGAATCTCGATAGCATAAATTGGGCATGATGGTTCCCCACTATACACTTGCTAAGCGTGTTTGTTGTTTGGGTTCAGATTTGGCTAGGTAGGCATTTGGGGTTGGTTTGGAGGATTAGGAGGTAACGGTTATGGTTGGGCAGGTGGTGGAGGCAAAAGAGTGGGAAGAGCATTATATTGGGGCCTCCACCCCTGATCAGGTGCATTTCACTGTGGTTGTGGCTGAGCATAGAATTGAAATGAATGGGTGGCTGGTTGGGCTTGATATTAAGATGTGAAGGACTAAAGAGGAGGCATGGACTAGGAAGGATGAGCAAGGGGGCCCAAGAAGATATAGAAGTGACTTGGTTGGGGTTGTAGTATGCTTGAGATGTCCCTTTCATCCCCTGTTGATATGGCCTAGGTCCATGCGACCCCCTTTGGTTTATGTAATGGAGTTTTTCAATGACTCCCTCAGCCCGTTGATATACATCTTTAAGTCCGAGTAAGGAAGGGCACTTGTCCGTAGAATGGTTTTCTTCACAGACTGAACAAACCTCTATAGAGTTCAGTGGGCATTCATTCCTAGGACGCCTCCTATATTCCAAAGCCCTCTCTGCTTCCTCTTGTTTCCTTTTGATATGAAAGGTATCCATTTGCATGACAAGAGTCTGCAACATCTCAGTCTTTGAAGTCTTCTAGCATGTTTCAAATTTCCCCTTTAATGGATGAGTTAGAGGAAGAGGTACTGGCTATGGGTTGACTCCCCCTACCTTTCTTTCTGCATACTCTAGAATGGTTTCCAAGCATAGTCTTTATGTCCTCATAGGATAGTTGGTAGATGTCTCCCTTGGCTAGTAGATGGAGGGTGTCTAAAAGATCTTCTAGGATTCCCCTAAGCAGGACTAGCTTCAGAGACTCAGGGTCAAGTGTACACCCGACCCTTTTGTAATTGAGCTGGAACCTCTCTTCATAGTCCTCGAAGGACTTAACACTTCCTATGGTCATTCAGAAAATTTCTTCTTTAGTATCCCTTGTCCTACAATAGTCTCGATACTTGTTGTTAAAGGCTTGTTGCATCTGAGCCCAAGTCGTGATGCTATTGCCAGGTAATCCCATGAACCAACACAGTGCTACATCCTTGAGAGTAGAAGGGAATAGTTTCAACTTTTTCTCATCTCCTGCATAGTCATAGGTTCGACAGATAACAACAAATCCAAAAAAAAAGGTGTCAGGATCTTATGTAGTCAGACCATGGAAATAAGGTAGGGTGGAAGGGCTTATATTCGTCATTTTAATGTCCCCATTGGTCTCCTGAATGGGAAAGGTACCCTCTATTCTCTCTCCATTTCTCCTAGCATTTCTATGTTCAACCATTGGCTCCAGAGGAATGTTTTATTCTTCTTCTTCCCCTATAGGTTCTTCAAATATGTCTTGTTGTTCACCTAAGGGTTCTTCTTGATTGCAGTCACTGAAGAAGAGAGAAGGATGGCTGTGTGAAGTAGTGAGGATGTTGGGAAAAAATTTTCTTGAGTTATCTCTATTCCTATCAGGCATGAAAGGAAATATTTTTTGTTGGTTTTTGTTTCTTTTTCCCCATGCTGATAGTACCTACAAAAATGAAATTGATTGAACAAAACAAATTGAAACTAACTGAAATGAATTTGCTGAAACGAAATTTGTAGAATTGAAAAGGAAAGCAAGGAAATGTATAACTGAAGGGAAATGAAGGACTAGTCTACTTTTGCTAAAATGAAATTTCTAGAATTGAAGAGGAAAGCAAGGAAATGTAGATCTTCAAAGAAAAGTAATGACTATTTTACTTTTTTCTGAAATAAATATTAGCAGAATGTTGCAAGAAGAAAATAGAAGAAAGCAGTAATCACAGAATACTTGGACGCTTCCCTAGCAATGGTGCCAAAAATTAGTGACCACAAGTATTACAACAATAATGCTGCAACTCCTAGGCTACCTAATTTACTCTTATCAACTCAGTAGTTCGTAACAAACTAGGAAGCATCAGTGTTGTATGCATAAGTACTAGTTCTTATTGCAGGTTGTCACTTGGTTAGTTAGCGCAAGATCACTAGGAGCTCAAGCCAACTTCTATGGATTCCAGAAGAAGCTCTACTTGTGATGCAAGTATAGAAAGATAGATGCTATTCTAACTACAAAAAGGAGAAAGACTAAAGTGTAAAGTAAAACTAGTGAACCCTAATTAACCAACTAATTCTACTTTTGTAGAAAGCGCTACGAAAACCATGAAAGGAATGCCATTACCTACTCAAGGAAATAAACAACATCTAACTGAGCTATTTCTAGAAGTAAATAAGCAAAAAACATCTTTTTGGATGTTTATGTATTTTTATGTGAATTTGGCATGCATGTAATTTATTGTGTGTGAATGTGGCAATGAATAGGTGGTATTGGATGGAGGTTTTGGGACATGAGAGGATGTAGGATTGTGTGGATGGTTCCCAGGAGGTCTCAGGTGGCCTTCTGGAGGCTTTTCCCACACTCGTCCTTCAAAAGGAAGCCTACAAGAAAGTCTACAGGAGGACACAGGAAATCTACAGGAGAAAAACCAATGTTCTATATGAGGCCTACAGGAGGAGGCCAAGAGACGTTTTCACTATTTTGAGGGTGTGAGAGTGGGCAAAAGAGGTGGAGGAAGGTTGGAATGAGGTGTTACGGCACCTATGGTCTACCATGAACCACCAAGAGAGAGAAAGATGATTGGATTTCCTTAAGGAAAGAGGAAGAAGTTCTATGGAAAATGCCAATAAATAAGGCAGAATTGAGGTGAGACTTGGGTGACCTATAGGGCATGGATCAGATGGAGGATCGGATGGCTGATAAGCTGACCTGCTGCTAGAAGAGATCTGTTGTAAAGGAAAATAGAGTTTTTCATCAAAAATAGTCTAAACTATGATCTATGAAAGTAAATGCTGAGGAATGATGCAAGAAAGGAAAGCATGAAAGAAGACTATTACAAATAAATAAGTGAACATGATGAAGAAGAGCTGAAACAAACAAAACTAGACTATTACCTACTACAAAAGCTGCAAACACTAGAAGTCCTATGAATGAGGAAAATCTGTGTTTTTGGGGCAGCAAGAGGGTCTTTTCCTCAAATCATGGTCCCAAAGGGAGGAAGAGAGGCCAAGGCACTATTGCTAGCCTTTTGAATATTTTCTCTATCACTGCTTAACTTGCTATCGAAAGCACAAATGGAAGCAAACTACTGAATCATCAAAAGAAACCAACTCTTAACGATAAAAGAAATACATCTAATAGCAACCTAATATACAAACTGAAATAAAACATAGAAATAGAATTAAAGATTATCTTGGCTACTTGGATTTGGCATTAACCTAAGAGGTTCATCCCTCTGAGGTAACTCAGTGCTAGCTCAAAAAGGATTCCATATTTATTATCAAAACAATAACAAGATTACATGAAACTGCCACAAAATAATAAGCTCAATGTTGGAGTAGAGTTTACATAAGAAAAATTAAAACAAAAATCCCACCCTAGTGAGGCCCTAGGCCTCTCTACTTATACAAATGAAGCTACAAATGACTTCCTTAAAATTAGGGAGGCTTGGCTTATGAAAGTTGAGATAATCCTCAGTCATTCTCCACTTTCTCGGCTTCCTTCTAGTGCATGACTTGGATGCTTGTACTCCGAGCTAAATGAAGGGGAATTCGAAGTGAGGAGTAATAAATGAGGGGGATTCCCTCCTATAATTCCTATCCTTTTTCCACTTCGAGCTATTGCTGCCATTTGTCCACTAGATCTTGACTTTGACCTCAAAATTCATCAATAATCTGCATTAAACACATGCTAGACCACATGGCATCATAAATAACTCAACTCATTCTATAAGCATAAAAATAATCAAAAAATCATACAATAAGCTAAGAGAATAGTTGATTTGACTAGGTTAGGAGGTAAAATAGTCCATATAATTACCCATTTATGAGGCTCATCAGAGAGCGAGAGGGAAGGGGATGGGGAGGGATAGGGTGAGAGAGAGAGAGAGAGAGAGATGTGTTTAGGGGGAGAGAGAAGGAGGCAGTGACAGGGAGAGAAAGATAGGGAGAGAGAGGGAGGGAGAGAGAGTGAGGGAGGGAGAGGGTGAGAGAAGACAGGGAGAGAGAGGGGCAGAGAGAGACGAATAGAGACACTACGAGGGAGAGAGAGAGATAGGTTTGGGAGAGAGGAGTAGAAGGAGAGGGATTGGAGGAGAGGCAAAGGGAGATGGGAAGAGAGAGAGCTAGGTGGGGGGATAGATGGAACATGAATGGGAATGGGGGAGAGAAGGGGAGAGAAAGAGAGAGTGAAGGAGAGAGAGAGGGGGAGGTAGAGTGAGAGATAGAGTGGGAGAGGGGGAGGTGGACGGTGAGGTGAAGAGATGTAAGAGCCCTATCCTAGGGTCTTATAATAGATCTATTTCTCTAGAATTTAAATGCAACTAGAGGCAATAATTTACTTTCTTACAAGTCTTTTAAACAATGAAAATTTTACCATTTACATCCTAATCCTTATAGCTTATAGTGAACATTCCATTTTAATAAATTTACATAAGCAATATATAGAGGAATACCTATACTGGTGGCTGGTGGAGATGCCTGTGAGCTACTACTCCTACTGAGCATTCCTCTTCACTAACGCAACTGGATTTACCTCCTAACCAACTAGGAAATAATTCCTAGCCCAGGAAACCTCCATAGATTTCCTAGCTCTCTGAGCCCAAGTCCAACCAGATGTAGTGTGTGTGTCCAAGATGAATGATCCAGACCAAGATGAACAATATTTCCCTCCTCTCAACAAGCCAAGAAACCTCCACAAGTTCCTAAGGTCTCCAAAAATCCTAGCCAATCCTAAAATCATAGCCAACCCCAAAATCATAAGCAAGACCCAACATCCACTCCCTTTTTCTCCCTTCCCCTTTCCCTTTCTATACCCTCCCTCTCTTCTCCATCTCAACCACCTCTCATTAATTCCATTAACTTCTCATCCATCCTTACAGTTGACTTCTCTTCTCCCAAGTAAAGTTGGAAGTACATTTGGAAATGTGACATGAATATAAAATTGGGAAATTAATGGGAGAGGACCATGTCTTCTCCCAAGTAAATCTGAAAGTACATTTGGGAATGTGACATATATATATATATATATATATATATATATTGATAATTAAATGGAGAGGACTATGTTTTCTCCCAAGTAAATGTGAGGGTACATTGGGGAATGTGAGATGAATATATATATTGATAATTGGTTGGAGGGGACCATGTATTCTCCTAAGTAAATGTGAGGGTACATTGGGGAATGTGAGATGTAATTAAATGGAGAGGAAGATGTCTTCTCCCTAATATATGTGAGGGTACATTGGGGAATGTTAGATGAATATATATACTATTTGAAATAATGGAAGGAGACCATATCCTACCTAAGATTCAATTTGAGAAGGTAACTTGGGAATTTGAATAATAGAAATCATGAATTTTATATTAGACCAATATTTCTCAATATTTTCAGATAATGTAAGCATTAATAAAATTTACAGGATAAGATTTAAGTAGGGAATTACATACACCCCTCCTTCAGAGAACTTTGTCCCGAAGTTAGAATGAAAAGATACAAGGAGTTTGAAAGCATAACGAACCAGAGAGAGTTATAGTAGTAAAATTGATAAGTTAGACAGTGAAATTACTTCCCATCAAGAGTCTCCAACTGATCTATATCCCCCTATCCATCCTAACCTACTTCCGTTCCCAGCTTATCCATCCTCTCCTACTTTATTAGTGGAAATGGCCATACTAACCACTAATAAAGCCGACATGGTGGAAGCGTCGACTATGTCAACCTAAGTTCCCCAACAAGCAACTGGAAATCATCATCACTCGTCTAGGGGAGTGTGTCCACCACTACCCTGCCACGAGTCTAGGCTTTGAAGTATACACGGTGGGAAATGCCTCCACTCCTCCTTCAGAAGTAGGTTCAACGCCCTAACACAGACCACGCTACAGAGCTGGTTGGACTTATCATCGAATAATCTAGTCAAGTTGTCTTTGCCACCTGTCATTTGCATTTTACTCGTGTCATAAGAGTGCATATGAAGTAAATACCAAATGTAATAGAAAAATTTGCATTATACCTTCCCCATGAGATGTCTTGACCTTTCCTCAATGGAAGAGTAGCTCTCGGCTATCATATAAATCTTCCCCCATGCAGGTTAGCTCTCATTCATGCATTTATATAACAACAAGACGTATAATCATCACACTATTAAGCGTAGTATCCACGTGTCAATTTTGTAGTTCATACTAGAAACAATCATAATTTCACTATGTCATTCATTAGATAGATCATATCCACTTAAGCCACACATGAAACAACAATAGCTCTGATAAGTCATGTACTAGATAAATCATCACCAAGTAAGTCATACATCAAATATTTCCATCATCAAAACCTAAGTAGTTTCACATGTTCAACCAAATGCATCAATATTACAAAATGTTCATAAATAAATAACATGGAACTACAAAATAACGCCTTAGAATAGGTAGCTGTCTACGTCAAAATGGGCATTATAAATGCTCATGTGACATCCTTGTGGAACTCCTCGAATCAATTAGAGTTGAAACAGATTCAACTGTATGTCATGGAAAATAGCATTTTAACCTAGATATGTTATAAGGTGGTACCAAAACCAAAATAATGGCAAGCAACGGATTAGTGCACTATCAATTCCACTAGAAGGTGCTAGTATAAGTTTTATGCATATAGTTTCTTTAAAACCTTAGTGAATATAAAAGTCCCACTCTTCAAATTTGATGGTTTTTCATTTTCCAAACCAATTAGTTAATCTTGAAAAATGAAAGAATCAAAATTTTAGAACTGTTTCCAGCATGATTTCCATATATACTATATATATATATAATTATATATTATATATATATATTATTAATATAATATAAATATATATATATATATATATATATATATAAATTGATATAAATGTCCTCTAAATGTGAAAGGTTGAAATACTGTTTCCAGCATGATTTCCATACATATTTTTTAAATTGATATAAATTTACTCTAAATGTGAAAGGTTGAAATTTACTATATATTTAATCAGTGTTTACTAGTACTAAAACAATTTCATGATATATAATGTAGCTCACAATATGACCAGACAAATGAGAAATAATTAAATGAATGGAATAATTGCCTTTTCCCTGCTACTATTAGCATTTCCCTTATAAATGTCACTGCATTTTTAAAAATTCCTACTCCTTTCACAAGTGGCCAATGACCACAAAAGTTGTTAAGAAAGCTGAGGGTTGTTTTATCCAAAACTAGAGACACATTACTTTTCACCTCATTTTATTCAACGTTAGAATAAGGGTAAAAGTGTATTCTAACATTTTCATTGGTCTTTCATTAACTAAATAAGCTTTGATTCTAAAATCTCAATTTCTCTACGAATTGATCTTTTCATTTAATTTAAGATCATTAAAAACAATTATCACAATAAGCCTTACACAAGTCCATGGTATTCAATCTATGTTTCCACTAGAAGATTCCACCACCCATAGAATAATCATTAATGTGACATATAGGGTATTTCAACACAACCTAATCTGAATTCTCACGCCTCATAGTCATTTACTTCTCAAATTTGAGCTTTGTTATTATGACTTCCTCATGAAGAATGAAAAATGTAATATCTGAGAGATAATCCTACTATCTAAATGGAAAATCTAATATATCTTAAATAAGAATAATGATAATATACTATCATCAGAATAAAAAGCCACCCTCCTATGTCAAATAGAACTGACTACATTCTTTATATTGGGACACATTTTGGGTATAAATTGCTGGCTCAAAAATTGCAAATTTTTAGTGCAAATATTGTTCACACCATCCATATATTTAATAGACACTGAGGTTGGCATCGAAACAAAGACCTCATATATAGATAAGTGGGAATAAAACTGAAAATTTCAAATGTAAAATATAGTTCACCTCATTCTTCAATCAGAATTTTGAGACCATTACAGAGTTTGTTCAAAATGTTCAAGTGACACATCATTCGGCCAAATTTAATAATTGTGATGTGGCAAACTTAACTATACAATTAATGAACTTGGGTTGCATGTCCAAGCAATAGAAGATTGTTGATCTCATTACCACATTATAAAGATGGGATATTCATACATTGTCATTTGTAATAGCATGGTTATTGTCTTATTTACTTTGGATTAAGTAATTGAAGTTGTTTCTTTCATTTTCACCTTATTTGGGATCATTGAGACAACCCTACCAATCATGCATTTCAAAACAACACAATGTATTAGTATTTTTATTCAATGAAATAATTACGAGGTTTTATTGTTATTCATTGTGTGAGACATAAAATTCAAAGTTGTGTAACCCAATTGAACAAGAGGTAGAATTAAGTGGCCTAGAGTACATTAACAAAGGGGCCATAGTAGCTCTTTATGTGCTATCCAATCGAAGGATACACTCGAAAAAATAAGACCAAAAAAAAAAGTACAAATTCAAAAACAAGCACAAGCTTGGCCTAATTATCTCTAACTCTACCAAGTTTGAGGGCTTAATCAAATGCCTAGATCAAAAGTGCATGTCCTAAGACTATCAAAGTTCGAGGTTGAGTTCAAAATGCTTATAAATCAAGATGGAGGGGAAGTGAAATATTTGTCAAAGCTTTCTTGGACTAGATAATTACAGTCTTTTCAAACAGAATGGTATAACCAGTTTCAGGGCCTTTCCTCAAACTACTAATTTCTGCAAAATTGGTACCAAAATAAATATAAATATTTTAGTTTTTAAATACGAAAAGAATTAAATTATGTGGACATGTAATATGCAAACTAAAATTATAGATATAAACACTGATAGATTAAGGAACAAGAAAATTTATAGAAAAATAAATAAAAAATTGTGCAGTAATCAAATAAACCTCTCCAAGAATGTGGGAAGTTGGAATCTATTATTTGTGTCCAAGAAGTTGGCCTCATTGTCAAAATATAATTATTACTTCTACATGTTCTAAGAGATGCCACATTCCAAGTTACTCTGCTTATCTAAAGAAAAGAACAATTAAAAAGAAAAGAGAAAGGAAAACAAAACTTGATGATTGGTGTGCTAGCAATTTCGTTTAAATTTAGAATAAATGATGAGGTCGTCAATATAAAAAGAATAAGCCACATCAATCTTAGAAGACGCCCCTCGCTTGAACACCTAAGATTTTATTGCCTCATACAATAAACCAACAACTCTTAAGCATTCGAGTTGGGCCTTGACAATACAATATCTTGCATATGTGACACACTGCCAGAAGATGGCATGAATTATATGTCAGTAAAGTGTAACAACCCTCAAAATACTGAAATATGCTCACTTATTTCTATCTCCATTGGAAATTTACCATAAGCATATATATAATCAAAGGAACAGCTTCACAACCAAAGTTGTTGCAATATCTTTATAACCCTAGTCAAAAGCATTTTGTCAAGCAAGATAACAGCCACAGGAGAGCATATATGTACATCTTGAATATCCAATAATATACTATTAGTCTGAAGTGGATACTATTAGTCTATTAACGAATACTAACCAGTTAGAACAATGGAGAATGTAACAAATTAAAAAAAGAAGAAGATATTTTTCCCATTATAATGGACAACAATAGAAAGTAGATTCTCAATAGTAATGACCACCTCCACATTCAATGACCCAAATAATAAAAAGTGTTTTGAACTTTAGATTGAAGAAGGGAAATCGAAAAAACTTAATAAAAAGTTAAAAATAACACAACTTAGAGACAGTATTTAGAGTGCACTCGTATATGATCTCTAAACATGAGGAACTTGATTCCTTCCTTTCCAAGAAGGTAAATTTGTTTTACCTTTGAGTCCTTCCAGAAAGACAGTAAATTCTACCAACTGTTAAAATGATATAAAATAGTGCCTGTAGCTGCCCAACTCTTTGCAAAGAACTTATTTACAAAAAGACCACCATCTATTTGCATTTTTCATATGAAAGCCAACAATACATAGGGCAATTAAAATAAGGATGTCGCTTGTATTTTTAGATGCAAATTTCCAGCTTTTGGGGATGGAGGAGATATAATTCTAAATAGACCTCTTAGAATTGGAACATATTAGAAGCAATGCTCAGCCCAGGACTCGGAACAATCACAGAACGACCTCCTGTTGATGTTGCATGATTACTTGTAGAAACTCCATATTGACATTAGTGGACAGTTTCCATCCCCATAATATGCTTAATTCGATATTTTCCAAGCACACCAGATGGGTCAGAGCAATTTGAGAAGTTATGTCATAATATACATATTCTGCAGCCCTGGGAATTCTTTAGGATATATTGCAGTATGTAGCAAGACAACTTTGATCTCCTCGGGTGTAACTTTTCCTTCTCTAGCTTGCTCTGCTCGAAATATATCTAGTGCAAATCCATTGAAGCAACTGATGACTACTTGCTAAACATCAAGCCCAAGCCCATCCAGTGCCCTCACAGTGGAGAGTAGTAGTCTAGGCCATCTAGCACAAAACATATGGATATTTAGGGCATGCCCTTCCCTCATCAGAACTTCCACCCTTGTAGGCTATGCATTGGGACTGGGAAGTGAAGTCAGGCACTCTTCTTACACTCGGAAAGGCAAAGAAGGTGTCAAAGGATGGAAATTAGATGCACCAGGTAAAGGAGGTCTCTGACATGTAGATTCAAGCTCATTGTGAAGGTTGTTTATCTTCTGAAGAAGCTCTTTCCAGTGGTGACAATGATGATGAGTATAAAGAGGAGCCTATTCCAAAGGACTGTGCACAGATTGTTTGGACAAACCTTTCAGAGACTATAGGGAAAATTAGTGACATTCAAGTTCTTGACAGAGTGTTCTTTCATGGTGATATTGTTGCCTTAGCTTCAGATCCATCGGGATATATGGGCATGGTGGTTAACGTGGATCTTACACTAGATTTTTCAACTCCCACATTAGTTGTTATCAGAGACATTTCCAATAGAAATCTTGATCGAATAAGGGAATTTGCATAGGGTGATTATGTAATTCATGAGCCTTGGCTTGGAAGAGTTGATACAGTGGTTGATGATGTGATAGTTATATGTGATGATGGATCAAAATGTAAACTAATCAAGGCTGACCCTGATCGCCTTATTCCCATCTCCAAGAATCTCCATTATCCTTATGTTCTAGGACAACATGTCAGGGGTAGTTCCTTAGTAGTTTTCAAGAATGGTATATGGCTATGAATGGAAGAAAAATAACAAGGAAGCTACACTAGGTGATGTGAAACTGGGATCAGTTTGGGTCAACTAGATTGTTGTAGTGAATCCTGGTTACAATTTTTAGTCAAATATCATCCCTACAAAGCAACAGGACCCTGAGAAACTAAATTTATTGTCTTGTTTTTCACATACTAATTGGCGGTTAGGCAACTGATGTCTACTTCCTAGGATGTTAGAAAGGAATAGGTCAGGAGTTACTCTGTTCTCCACAGATGACATTGTTGTCCACAATGAAGATAACATTCTTGATGGGGTTCCATCTGTGGGCAATAAATGGACTAAGGTAGATGAGATATGGCAAGATGGCACAAGGACATATGACGTAGATTTTAGAACATTGATTCCCATTTATAACCCTTTGTAGTATGAATTCTTTTCTGAACAATATGCATTGAAGAAGGATTTAGATGATGAAAGTGCTTCTTCTGAAGGCAGACGAGTGGGAGTTGTAAATTGTGTGGATTCAAAAGAGTGCACAACATGAGTGAAGTGGCTCAAGGCTGTGGATTGTCCTGAAGATACACATAAATTTGATGGTGAGGAGTTGGTAAGTATGTATGAGCTAACAAACCATCAATATTACTACCATTTTGTTGGGGACATCATTACGTGTCTCTTTCTTGTATCTGTGAAAACAGAAGTGCCTACCATTTTCAAATAGTTGGTTGGACAAATAGAATGTAAGGATGAAACAAGACCCAAAATGTTATTGGCACTATAGATCTATATAGAAACCAAAACACTCTGATGAAAAGATGGAAGGTAAAGCTTAACAAGAGTCTCAAAGAATCTAATCTGTCTTGGATTGGGAATGTCATAGGTCTTCAAGGATGGAAAGATCAAGGTAGCATGGGAAATTGGAATGGTGTCAAAGGTTGGACCTCAACAAATATTTGTGGTTCGTGGAGACAAAGATGATGCATCAGTCTACAATAATGCTGAAGAAGATGGTAACAATGGTCCTACAGGCTAGACAATTTTTGATTTTGATTTAGTTAAGTTGATATAACCTTGATATGGAACAGAAAAGAGAGGAGGATACAGTGCACATGGATCAAAAAAGGGAGGAAAATACAGTGCATAGCTTGCCTAGTAGTAGTGGTCATGACCTAGGTCACTTCAAATAGTTTGATAGTGTAAAGGACCCTATGGATCACTCCTACCACCAAGAAACAAACCAACATATTAGTAAGCAGAAATGGATGAAGAAAGTTCAATAAGAATGGAACATTCTCCAAGAAAATTTACCAGATACAGTATTTGTGAGAATCTATGAGGATAGGATGGATTTTCTCAGAGCTATGATTTCTGGAGCAGCAAGGACTCCATATCAGGATGGGATTTTCTTCTTTGATATTCATTTTCCATCTGAATATCCTAACATACCCACTTTTGTGCACTACCATTCTGGTGGGTTATGGTTGAATCTAAATCTGGGAAAGTGTGTCTAAGTCTTTTAAAGACAAGGGCAATAATGAGATGTTGCATGAAATGAAGGTTTCAAGTTTACTCCAAATTTCAGTTCGGTACTAGCACTGAGATGGTTGTAGTTGATTCCATTGATGTCATTTGTCCCTAGAAGCTATTCTTTTGAATACTCAATTGCATCTCCAAGAATATAGGCTCGATCCATCTTGTTGATCTTAGGAAGGATAGACCGAAGCATGTAAATCCTATCATTGAGCTTCTTTTGGTGCCTTCATTCGGCCATCAGATTCTTAGCAGGTAAGCCCCTCTTCTTCCCTTATCTCCACCTCCATTAATATTGTTATTAACAACAACATCATTCCTAGTGCCCCCTACAGAGGCCAAGCCATCTTCCCCAATCCGGTCGGCCTTATAACTACTCTTATTGTTAGCACCAACATCATATGAATCATACTAAACCCCAGACCCATCACTACTTTCATCCACATCCTCCTCCTCTTTCTTATCAGCACCCACCGACATCAAGTTCCTCTTCCCTTACACACTGCTATTGCTATTGCCACTGGGGCTCTCTTCATCGAGCATTTCATTGCAAGGGGTTGTTGCACCTAGTCTGAGAGAAGTATGCCTGAGAGAATCCCACTTCTGAAACAAAGTTGGCTGAGCGCCCACTGGGGCACAAATCTCAAGAGGTCTAAGAATCTTTGGGCTACTAAAGTTTAATGGGAAGTGAAACACTATTTTTTAGAATTTGGACCAAGTCTAAAAAGGAAGGGTTTCCTTAGGCCATATCGAGAGCATCAAATATACCAAGAGTGGCAAATGGTGCTATAACAAGAATCCTATGCGAGGTCTAAGGAGTCTTGCTACAATGATGGGTCTTTTTTGTTGTTTAAATTGATTATGTTTCAATAACATTATGACTTTTCTTCAACTTATTTTTCCTTTTTTTTTGTCAAGGCCTCTTTATTGAGAAACATTCAAATTTGAAGGGATGGTCTTAATTTCTAATGGAAGAGAATATATTCATCTAACCTTCTCTATATGTCTCCCTTCTGCCAATGTTTTCCCTCTCTCCCTCCCCCTCTCTACCCCCAATTATCCCTCTCTTTTCCCCTCTCCCCCCCTCTCTCTCTTCCTATCCTCTCTCTCTCCCTCTCTCTCTCTTTTTTGCGGGTGGAAACACACTAGTTTCTTGGGTTAAAAACCCCAATAGAGCATAGGGCATTCAACATAAGGAAATATGAAAACAAGCAATATAAATTCTTAAACTACTGAAGTAGGAAGAAGAGGTATTACTTGTGATCCTATTTTCGAGGTCGATCCCACAGGGTCCAAAAACTCTTCTCCTTCCAATTCCTTTAGAACCTTTAAATTATCCAAGAAAAAAATATACAACAAAAATAATAGAAAACATGTTCATGATATATGTGTTAAATCATATAAGAAAGTGAGAAAAATGAGCATTAACATAAGATTCACAAGCAAATCATAACATAGATTAATGCATAAACACAATGAATATTAGGAACATAACATCATTTATTTATTGATGTAAGATAAATGAAATGTGGAAAACTACAACGTGAGTCTTCCTCCAGCTCCAAGAGGAACCATCCTCTAGATTCGTCTTGCCGAAGCCTTAGCAATCTTCCTCCATCGATATACACAAGGATGTCATAAAAGGGACAAAGGACATCTCAAAGAAGGAAACAAAGATTTCCTATAACTTGGGAGTGTAGGAGGCACAAGGATTTCTTTAGAATTGATCAGGGATGGAATGAAATATAATACCAATATCTCATCTCCTCTCTTCTCCCTTTAGGCCTTCCCATGGAGGTTTTTTTATAATTCTAGAAATTAGTTTTTTTTTTTTGGAAACAATTGGGCCATGGGCTATAGTAGGTGAGTAATAGGTAAAACCCGTAAACTCCACCCGAATTTAAAGAAATTATTTAATTTTTAGTCTCTTAACACATATATGCATCTTGGATATATAATGACCCGCGTGTACACACTTTTTATATAGGGAAAAATAGTGTATGGGAAGTAAGAATTTGGACCAAGTCAGGAAAGGAACGATTTCCCTAGGCCATAACCAGAGCATCAAATCTACCAATAGTGGTAAATGGCACTATAAAAAGAATCCTATGCTAGGTCCAAGAAGTGTTGCTACAATAATGGGTCTTTTTTTGTTGTTTAAAATTATCAAAATTTTCTTCTATCTTTCCATTAATTAATATTATATTTCAATAACATTCTGACTTTTATTTAACTTCTTTTTCCATTTCTTTTGGAAATGGCTCTCTATTGAGAAAAATTCAAATTTGAAGGGATGGTATTCATTTCAAATGGAATAGCATATATTCATCTAACCCTTTATAGATAAAAGACTACAAAAATATTATACTTCTATTGACAAGTGTTTATTAAATAAACCCTTCATAAAAAGAATGTCAAAATGAAATAGTGTTCTAAATTTTTAAAATCTTAAAGATTTAAAGACTCACTACATTAAAGCACTATAAAATATCAATAGAACTTAGTAAATAAGAAAACATTTTTTCTAAAATTCCATTAAAAAAATCTAAGAATATGTTTCTTCTATTCATTCAATGATCTTCAAAACTATTTGGACTTACATCATTGAAAATATAAATCTATTTGTCTAATGGAAAAGGCTTTCTAGTTTTCATTTATTTCCATACATCATAAATAACATTCCAATCTACCTCATTTAGAGCATGAGGATAAGTAAGAGACAAAAAAATTTTCATCTCTAGTGCCTAATGAAAGTTTAAATCTACCATCATTTTTTATCCTATTTGAATTTGAGAAGCCTCTTTCACACATTGTTGTGCTTGCTCAGATAACAAGAATAGATTTCCATAATTGCATAAAATATGGAAAGCCTTCAAATCATTTAGGTTCACCTCCACATAGAGCCCACACTCCATACATATATTTTTTGGGGTTTTATATACAAATAGTACAAATAAATTCGTCCATTTCACCTAAGCATCTATCAGTATCCACAATAGGTGATTCCCCAATGCCAAATTGTTCACACAAACATTTCAAGCATCTTTCTTTTTAGAGTCTTTATATTTCAATTCATAATAATACTAAGGACTGAAAAAACTTGGCAACATTAAATACATGTAAATCTGTGAATCTCCTATCTAAATATTTAATCGCCTTTATAACAAAACATTTTCCTAAAATAATACAATCATTTATTGTCCCCGATATTTGAAATGATTTCGTTAGCTCTCTCATTTTTTCAAGGAGTCTTGCTACAATGATGGGTCTTCTTTTGTTGTTTAAAATGATTAAAATTTCGTTCTATCTTTCCATTAATTAATACTATATTTTAATAAGATTCTGACTTATCTTCAACTTCCTTTTCAATTTTTCTTTGGCAAGGGCTATTTATTGAGAAACATTCAAATTTTAAGGGATGGTCTTAATTTCAAATGGAAGAGCATCTATTCATCTCACCCTTCTTAGATAAAAGGTTATAAAAAATATTATAGTTCTATTGAAAAGTGTTTGCTAAATAAAATCTTCATAAAAAGAATATGGGGGGAGAGGAGGGAGAGGGTAAGTGAGAGAGATAGATGAGGGGAGAGAGGGGAAGAGCGAGACAGAGGGGAATGGAGAGAGGGAGAGACAGAGAGAGAGAAGGAAAGGGGAGGGGTAGAGAGAGTGAGAGAGAGAGAGTGGGAGAGGGGGAGGATGAGGTGAAGAGAGAGGGAGAGGGATATAAAGAGAGAGGGGCCTGGAGGGAAAGGGGGATGGGGAGGGAGAGGAGGAGAGGGTGGGATAGGGGAGAAGGAGAGGGAGAAAGATAGCGGGAGAGCATAGGGAGAAAGAGAGAGAGAGAGCGGGGGTAGGAGGGCGATACAGAGGGAGGGAGGGAGAGGGAGAGGGAAGGAGGGAGAGGGAGAGAGGGAGGCTGAGGGAGTTGGGGAGAGAGAGGGAGGGAGGGGGAAGAGAGAGAAACATAGTTATCAATAAAACAATAACTATTACCTTAAAATGGGTAATCGAGCCAAAAAATCCCGAAAAAAACATGAAAAACGAACCCAAAAATAAAAGTGTTGATTTTGCATCACCATTTTTTTCAGAGTATTTTTTCAATCTTTTTTCAAAATAATAGTAAAAAAAATAAAAGCCATTTTCTTTTTCTACAAAAAACACCTTGAAATCGAAAAGTGTTGATGCCGAAATAACGTATTTTTTTCAGGGTACATTTTCAACATTTTTTAGTAATGACATTACAAACAAAATATCGTGACTTTGAAAAACTTTAAATTTTCAATTATTTTCAAGCATGAAATTAATGCTGAAATATCACATCTTTGAAAAACGGTAAAATTCCAATGATTTTTAAGCATTATAGTAAATTTAAAATATCACTTCTTTGAAGGAAAGCGGCGAGGAGAGGGGAGGAGTCGGTGGAGGCGTAAGGTGCCAAAGGGGAGGGGTTGGATGGGGACAGAGAGGGGACTGCCAGGGGGGGGGCAAGTTAATTTCTTTTTCTTTCTTTTAATTTTTTTTAATTGTTTCCTTTTAATTATTAATTATTTATTTATTTTTTGTTAATTGTTTTTTATTTTTTATTTTCATTTAATTTTCTTTGAAATTTTTTAATGATTTCAATTTCTTTTACTTTTTTTTTATAATTTTTTTTATTGTTTGAAAAAAAAATATGTTTTTTCTTTTTAATTTAAAAAAAAAAACTATTTTTTATTTTGGTTGTAATGCTTTATTTTATAATTGTAAGTAAAAAAATTCTTAAATATTTATTTCAATTTTAGTAAATTTTATTCAGTTGTTTTTTAACGAATAATTTTTGTTTTTTTGTTTTTTTTCTTTTTTTTTAAATAACATTTTTATGGTTTTTGTTTTATTTTTTCCTTTTATATATTTTTTGTTATGTTTCTTTTTTTTATTTTTATTATTACTAAATTTTTATGTTATTATTTTTATTTTTTGTCATGTTTTTTATTTTTTATTTTTATGTTTTTTTATGTTTTTATATTTATTTTTATGTTTTATTTTTATGTTTTATTTTTATTTTTTCTGGGCAAATACTAAACTACTTATATTAAGAAAGAGAGAAAAAAAAATATATACAAGAGGACTAAGCCTCTGAGAGCGAGTGTACAACTCTCTGTCAAGTTTTCCCTACCAAAAACAGTGTTAACAGGCATTGACATAGTGCCTATTCTCAAAAATACATTCCAGTCAACAGATTTAGACATAATGACGTGGAATTTGAACAAAATACATAAGTAGAAGCAGAAAAAACAAAGCATCATTGCCTGTTACAAAAGAAGGGACACGCGTCGAAGATTTCCCATGCTGGACGCTTCCGGAACCGAGCGCAGGTGGTGAACGCAACAAAACCAAAGGCAGACATAGCGCTGGTGGCAATCGATAAAAAAAAACCCAAGACGAAACCACCCGAGATGAACCTTAATCCTTCCTCGCCTCGGCAACCGCCTGGTTCTCTATTTCCTTCTGCTTAGCATCTTGCTGCTCGGCCTCCCATTCGGCTTCCTCCCTTTCTGGATCAGGCACACAGACCACCTCCATACCCGCCGGTATGTCTTCCAACCTTAGAATTCCTGGAGGGAGAATAGGGTACAGGCGACTACCAAAGAAGCGGGCAGGTTTCTTGTCTTCATCAGGCGTTTTCTGAGCTTGGGTGTCTGGCATCTGGTGCTAAACCGAACTGGTAATTTCCATATCCATAAGGCTGCATATTTCACGGAGGGCTTCATTCTGCTCTTTTGAATGAGCACCTGTGCTTTCCTCTTCGAGCTTGCTCTGAGAGGAGGGTAGGTAGGAACTTTCTTCCTTGCTACCGCTCTGAGAGGAATTGTGGGTGCTTGGCTCCTCTGAGATTCTTTTTCCTCTATCTTCTTCACCTTCTTCCTCCATGAAAACTACAGTAATTAACGTAGAGACAATGGGCTTATTGGTGCGACGGTAGTATTTGAACTTGACCGTCTGCACCGAATTGCTGATATCCGAGTCTGAATCGTCAGAACCAGGAGATCTGGGCGAGGCGTAAGCCAGCGGGGAGACACGCCTCGGGCTATGGACGCCTCTGCCACCGCCTATGCCACCACGATTCCCCCTCTGACCCTGCTTCCTACCTCTTCTTGGCGAGGCATGACCTCTGATAGGCATCCTTAACAGACTTTTCTTTGCTCTCCTCTCCAAAATGAACAGTAACAGAGAGGACCCAATCTCAAGCTGCTCTCTGCCCCTGAAGCGATTCTGCTTCCCTAACCAGAAATTGGGCTTGCCTCTGGGCTTACCCTCTCCTATTCTCTCCTTCTCTGCATACAAACCAGCATTATCGTGCAGAGCGGAGCCGAAATCCCTTGCCTGTTCAGACAGGCCTGTCAAACTTAACGTTTTGTTCTCGGACATTCTGGCTTCGGCTGTTTTAATTCCTGGGTAGCTCGGGCGAAGGGAATGGCAATGAATGCCATTGAATGCGCTATTAATGAAGTTCATTAGGCGCTTGTACAATTTCCTTCGCGCCGAAGGCTCCTCGTGGCAGTCACGTGGCGGGCTTCTGTCAATATAGCACCCGCATCCGGGTTTATTTTTATGTTTTATTACTAAGATGTTTCTATTACTTTTATTTTTGACATGTTTTATGTTTTTTTTTTATGTTTTACGTTTTTTCTTTTTTTACTTTGTTATAGGTTTTTTGTTTTTTGTTTTTATATATTTTTTTGTATTTGATTTTCTTTGTCATGTTTTTCTATTTTCTATTTTTATGTTTTATTACTAACATGAAAATCACCAACATTTAAAGAAATTATCCACAGTTAATTCATTAGAAAATTTAAAGTGTAAAAACTAAGCCCTTTAAACAAAAAGGGTTGATGTTCATCAACACTTTTCAAAATCAAGATGAAAATCACTAGCAAAAAGAAAAAATGTTCACACTTGATACATAAAAAAATTTAAAGTGTAAAAAATAAGCCCTCTAAAAAAGTGTGTTGATGTTGCATCAACACTTTTCAAAATCAGCATGAAAACCACTAACATTTAAAAAAATTGCTCATATTGGATACATAAAAAAGAATTATGTGGAAAAAATATGCTCCAAAAAAAATGTGTATTCTGAATCACCATTTTTCAAAATCGAGTGATTTTTTGCTACCTCAAAAAAATTGGTAATAGGTCATTTTCTCGTTTGATCGGTAACTATGTTGAGAGAGAGGAAGCCAGGGGAGGGGGAGGGAAAGAGAGGGAGAGAGAGTGGGGGTAGTGAGGGAGAGAGAGGGAGAGAGAGAAGGAGCGAGCGAGAGGTAGAGTGGGAGAGGGAGAGGGGTAGGTGGAGGGGGAAGGGGAGACAGAAATTTGGAGAGGAAGGGAGAGGGAGGGAGAGGAGGAGGGGTAGAGGTAGGGAGAGGAAGAGAGATAGAGAGAAAAAGAGTGTGAGGGAGAGAGAGTGAGAGGGAGGGAGGGAGGCAGGGAAAAAGTGTGCGAGAGCGAGAGAGGGAGAGAAGGAGAGCGTGTGCGCAAGAGAGAGAGAGGATGTTAGAGGAAGAGAGAGAGTGAGAGAGAGCAGTGAGGGAGGAGAGAGATAGAGATGGAGATAGTGACAGAGGAGGGGGGGAGGAGAGGGAGAGAGAGGGAGAGAGAGAGGAGGG